>NDXB01000986.1:85888-96568 GCA_002631895.1 Agapornis roseicollis
AAAAAAAAAAAAAAAAAAAAGAGTGTTCAGGTAACCTGGATCGCAATATTTTGATCATACAATCATAGAATTATAGAATATTTAGGGCTGGAAAGGACCTTAAGATCATCTAGTTCCAATCCCCCTGTCATAAGCAGGGACACCTCACACTAAACCATGCCACCTAAGGCTTTGCCAAACCTGGTCTTGAACACTGCCAGGGATGAAGCACTCACAACTTCCTTGGGCAACCCATTCCAGCATCTCACCACCCTAACAGGAAACAATTTCTTCCTTATATCCAATCTAAACCTCTCCTGTTTAAGTTTGAACCCGTTACCCCTTGTCCTGTCACTACAGCCCCTAATGCAGAGCTCCTCTCCAGCATCCCTATAGGCCCCCTTCAGATACTGGAAGGCTGCTATGGGGTCTCCACACAGTCTTGTCTTCCCCAGGCTGAACAGCCCCAACTCTCTCAGCCTGTCTTCATATGGGAGATGCTCCAGTTCCCTGATCATCCTCAAGGTCGTCCTCTGGACTTGTTCCAACAGCTCCATGTCCTTTTTATGTAGAGGACACCAGAACTGCACACAATACTGCAAGTGAGGTCTCACAAGAGCAGAGTAGAGGGGCAGGATCACCTCCTTTGACCTACTGGTCATGCTTCTTTTGATGCAGCCCAGGATACAGCTGGCTTTCTGGGCTGCAAGCGCGCACTGTCGACTCATGTTCATTTTCTCATTGACCACCACCCTTGAGTCCTTCTCCACAGGGCTGCTCTGAATCTCCTCACTCTGCCTTTTGGTTCACAGTGTAAATACCAAAATGAAATTTTGGGCTAATGCCTAAACTATACAAGCTATACAATTTTTCCTTCAACACTCAAAAACCCCTAATGTTAAGACCATTTTGATCTTCAGTGATAACTGATTTTGAAATTATTGATCATGGAAAACCTTTGAGCACACTTACAAGAGAAAGAATACTATTCAGACAAGCAGACAAACTTTTCAAGTTCCACAATTTTTATTTTATTAAAAAGCAATCACATTCAAAACATACCTTTTTATTCTTTTTTTCAGTAAAATAATATTTCCCAAGCCAAATTTGTTGCTTAGTAAAATGAATGTATTTTGGACATTGCTCTGATTATGAGTAAATTTGTGCCAGTAGAGTCTCTGCAAGACAGAGCTATTCAATCATCAGCTTCATTTTAAGATTAAGTGTGAATGTTCAGGTTTTGGGAACCCTATTATTAAAAAAAAAAATCCTTCCAAGATGATTCAGGAGACACTGTTTTAGAATGTGTATAAAGCAGGTGTTTCTATTTAACATCTGTACTCATACAGTCCTTTGAACAGTCAGAAACTTCAATGGTCTTCTGTAGCATCTGCAAATAAATATTTCAAGTAATATACTGTTGCATTGTTTAGAAGTTAATTATCAGGTAATATTAGCAATCATATGGAATAGCATCTGTTAACATCAATTGCCATAATTTCCAGCACTTGAATGGCTCATGAAAAATTGTAAATCCTTCAGAACCAACTAGTTTTCAATATTTTTTCTAGTAGTAATAATAATAAAAAAGACCAAATAGCCCATGTAACATTGTTTATTTTTTATTTAATTAATATATAAATCTAATATATACATATATGACTAGTGTGGGGATCACATGGAAAATAGTAATATTTAACTGTTGAGTAATACTTAAGATACAGACACTAAATCATATTATTCAAGAGGCAGAAGGAAGACTGTGTTATATATCAGCATCTGTTAACCTATATGTCTCAGTGATTGCAAATGTGCCTGGATATCTACCATGCATATACTCTTGGTTACAGTTTTTGCATCAATGATTAATACTAAATTGTAGATGATACTATTTGCTATGCATATTTGAAAATTTTATATGTTGGTTATTTTCTCAAATGCTAGATCAGTGTGAGCAGAATTTGTGTAATCCTCATGCAGTAGGATCTGCATGACGGAACGCAGGCAGTCTTTGGATGCATAAAAGAGAACACTAAAGTTAACTTCTTTGCCAATAGTCTTTGGGTAGAAAAGCTTAATATAGATTCAGGTACCATTCTGCCTGCATGGCATAACAACCTTCACAAGACAGGCCACCTAGGCTGTCTTGGTACAACAAAGCTGACAATGAAGTCATGCCTGTCTTGACCACAGGCTTTCTAGAGAGTGTATATTAACCAGATATTTCTGAGACATCACAAGGTGCTTTCCAATGTACACACAAAGCAATGTTGAATCTACCATGAACACTCTGTTCTGATAATAGTTGCTGCAGAAATGCTGCCCAAATGCATGGGGCAGGAAGTGCGCAGCCAACCAGAGCTATCTGGAGTTTCAGAGTAAATATTGGATGGAGAGATTATAATTATATGCAGTGCAATTTGGCCAGGACATTGAAATTAACACATTCAGCTCTTCTGAAAAGCATTATGTGACCTTGAAAAAAATGCAAGCAGTTGTGATATGTTTCATATCTCATCCAAAAATAGTGTGCTTCTCACACCACAAAGTTCCATGAAAACATAATGGAAAAATATGGGCTATCTTACAAGGTAAAAGAGATACCTAATAGTATCATGATTTAAATAAAGTTAGTTCTTGTTTGTACATGTGTGAAAGAAAAGAAAATTAGGTCTTGTGTTTCCTTGTTCTCCTTCTTGTGAGTGGCAACAGCCTCATTAAATCCTAGCTCATTTTAGGCATTTCCAGAAGAGATTTAAAAGTTGTGCCAAATGTTGCAATTCACATGTGGTCTGAGCTCAGGGACCCCAAGACTATTTTGTTTACAAGGATATAAAGTTTACTGTAATTTGAATCATGGTCACACAGGGGAAGACATGATTCTCTATTTCCCATATTCTGAACCGCCTTGATATTGTCTTAAATACTTTCAGGTTGCATTTGTTCCAATTATGTTGTGTGAAGTGGATTTTACTGTGTTTAATTGGAACTACGATGCCAATGCAAACGTGACATTACACATTGCCTTCATAGATGTTTGAAAAGACTCTCTGGTTTGATTTATATTAAGTATAAATTATCCTGAAAGCTATAGTACTCTATAAATCCAGAAATATGTAAATACCTTCTGATAATGTTCTGAATAAAATATCCAATTTGCCTTTACAGATTAAATTTAAGAGAAGACTTAATCTGAGTAATTTTTGTTCTTTCAGAGAGGGAACTTTTTCAAAGTTTTAAGGTCTTTGTATGTAAAATATGTTAACACTGGGGATATCTAAAGAATTGAGGGAATGAATCCTGTTGAAAGCTGGTGTTAGCAGGATATTTACTCTCTAAAGTCCACTTTGACATCTCAGCAAACAACGGTCTGTGTACATTTAGTTGGTGATGTAGGCCGAAAAGCTAATTAAGGTTTGTTTTTTTTTTTATTTCATTTAATAACCATGCCTAAAACTGATATTAATATATCAAGTGAAGTTAAAAATATGGGGTTTTTTTCCACATTCTGATGAAATTAAAAACCACAGGGTATTTTAAACGAATCAGAGCAAGGGGAACAATGACCTGAACTTAGACTGTGGCTTCATCATCTGTAAACCCACTGAATAATGCAATAATACATATTTGATCCAGATCAGACAACTAAATTCCTTTCAAATTAACCAGAACATGTATTATGGAATTGTAATGCTGGCATTATGCTAGCTATAGAAGGAGAAATTATACATGATTTGGCATAAAGCTTGCTTATTCAAAATTAATGCATCAAAATTTTGGATCATATTTAAAACAGATCACAATACAACTGTTTAATATTTTGTATCAGGTGGCTGGAACATTTCCTAATATAAATTCTAAGTATTTAAAAACTGGTTTTGCTGCTGTGATGACCAACACACAAAACCAGCAAAAAAAAAAAAAAGGACATCTGTAGTGGCCAAACCTACATCCACCATTAGAAAGAGTGGGCATGAGAAACAGAACAACCACAGAGTGTAAGAGAGCTGAGTTCAGTGCCTTCATCTAGCTCTGAGGTCTCAAAAGGTATATTCCTCACCTTTTGAGAAAGGTTTACTAATCCTCTTGCCTTCTGCTCTTTAGGGTGAAATAATTCTCAATCTTTTTTCTTTGAAGCTTTACAATTTTATATTAGAAACATGAAACCACAGGATAGTCTGACAATTAGGGCAAGTATGTGGGACACTGGTGTTTCCAATCTTGTACTGGGGAATGCTTCAGCATCTAGGAAGAAACAAAGCATCTTTTTCAGAAAAGAGTGACAGGAAGGTTCCTTTTTTTCTTTCTTTTTTTTTTTTTTTTAATAGTCTATTTAGCACATTCTAATAAGATTTGTGAGATATGAAAGACAGATTCCAGGACATAATTAGATTTACATTAGTAGTGGCTCATATTGTTTTTTTCTGAAATCTTGACTTATCTGAATCATGAATTTTCCATAAGAAAAACTGTGAATCCACTTACTCTTCTCACTTGCTCCTTCTCTCCTTTCAATGCATTGAATCTACCTTTCCAAGTCTCTGGTCAGTATTAATTTTAAATTATAATTATTTCCTCTGAGTCTTGCCTCAGAAGAAAAAAAAGAAAAAGCAAAAACAAAAAAGAAAAAGCCCAGCAGACAAGTTTTTGGTTTGTAACTTTGTAGACCCTATAGTTCCTCCTTTGCTTCCCTTTTTCAGTTGTTTTAAGCTATTGATTTTTCCAAATGCAAATATTCATACTTGTTGTAATTTCTTTCCACTCCAACAATTTGTCTGTACATCACTAACATAAGAAAGCAAAAGTCACAGCATCAGCAGCTGATTTGTCATGAGCAAGGGTTCATTTCTGTTGCTTGTTTGCATTATGTACTCTGTATTTCACTAAACTTTTGGTTTCACTAAACCAAAAATAATATACAATATTAAATACTAGTTATAATTAATGTATTTGAGATTTTTTGTTATTATTGGTTGATTGTAAAATTAAAGTTAAATGTTTAGGAAAAAGAAGCATCTGCTTACATTGTGCTTGTCCAGTCAGGACATGAATCTTTTTTTTTTTTGGTCTTGACTAGCTAAAATTTTAGACTAACCTGATCAAGGAAAGAAGATTATAATGATTCAAGCATAAAAGCATAATAGCCTCTTTTNTGTCCAGTCAGGACATGAATCTTTTTTTTTTTGGTCTTGACTAGCTAAAATTTTAGACTAACCTGATCAAGGAAAGAAGATTATAATGATTCAAGCATAAAAGCATAATAGCCTCTTTTCTTCATTTATTTGCAGTTCTCAAGTGGTTCAGTTTGATTAGCTGGAAAGCATATTAAATATATACATCTCATACAGATTTTAGGAGATGAAACTACCTTCTATTTGAATGAGAACTTGATCTCAGGTTCTGGAATAACAGTTTGAGAAGAATGGCTCTCTACACGAGTGCATTTGGTTTACTCATTTCTCTGTGCTTTGCACATGTAAGTAAGTGAATGTGACAAAGTGAATGACAAAATTAAGAGAACTCTTCAAGACCATTCAAGGGTCTCCCTCAATCTTTTTCCTGCATTCCTTACTTTCAGCAGTAGTGTTTCAGCCACTTCAGTTAAGAGTGATGCCAAAATAACTTTGCTAAAGATTGTCATATAAATTATTTTATGCAACACTTCTAGCTTGTAAAATAGGGTAGTTCAACAATTTTATTCATGCTTTTCTTATTTAAAATTATGTGAATATGGTGCCCAGCCTTGAACATGGTATTCGAATGTACATTCACACTTTACTTAGCTCTTTTTAGTTTTACCTTGTCTTCCTTTAAAAGATTCTGTTTCAAGAAAAGTCAGTCTCACAGTGTCCACACTTCAGTTATTAGAGATTCACTTCAGGGCAAAGAGGGGGGAAAAAAAATAAATAAAAAATTAATAATAAAAGAAATCTTATTAATTTGATTCCTTTGTTAGAACAAATTAAAGTACTATTTTGCATTTGTTCATTTTAAACACAGCTGCTTGAAATCATGCAACATTATATTAATAAGAGCACAATTCCCCCAGACCTGCTGTTATTGCAACAATTCATTAAACAGTCCAGGTGTAAAATATGAGGGATTTGATTGCTCATGGGATTGGTAAGAACAGATGGAGTTTTTCACCTCTAAGTTGTTGATGTGAATCCAGCCTAGGCCAATAGTCAGCAACTCCTGAGCTGTTACTGTCTAATGACCTTTCTGTGGCTAGGGGATATGCCTAGGTAGCTACAGTCTCATTCCCATGTGTCTAACTCACAAAATTTCTGAACGTTACCTTGACATTTTCAGTTTATGGGATGAACAGTAACAATAAAAATATGAACAGATATCTCTTCAGTGGTCGAGTTTTGGGTCGTTGGGAAACTGGTAGAGATGTTCTAAAAATATTCTTTTGATAGCAGAATATGAAAGGGATTATTTTCTAATGCTTTTGCACTACCATCTTCAGCTAGCACTAGTTTAAATAACAAATCATATTACACCTATTAGTCTAGCTAGCTCTCTGCCTGAAGGCAGAAAAAATATTTCAAGACACAAGACCTTTTACAAAGAAAGGCCCAGTTTCTCTTTGTCATCATGACTTTCATATTTTCTTTTTCTTAGTAAGGACAATTTCTTTTATTGAAAGGAGTATGGTAAGTCATGGTAGTAAATTGACTCATGTTCTCATGATGTGAGAGGGTCTGGGTTTTAGTTTATCTAAATGGAGGTTGATGAAGCAATGATACATAACTGAAAAATCTGGGGACAATGCATACATAAACAAATTATTAACAGCAGGCAAGACTAATTCTAAACTCATTTTATGTTATGAAAAATATTTGCACCTCTCTGGAGAATCCTTAAATCTTTTGGTTTGTGGTTTTGTTTTTGTTTTTGTTTTTGTTTTTGTTTTTTTTTGTTTGTTTGTTTGTTTGTTTGTTTTGTTTGGTTTTGTTTGGTTTGGTTTGGTTTTTTTCCCCTCTATGTCTAATCTGCAGGTCTATTTTTTAATTTTTCTAAGTCAACAGGCAAATGCTGCATTTAGGAGTTCTGCTGCCATCTGACTGGGATTGGGCTGTCCTTGCTGCTTTGATGTAACATAAGTTTCTGTGTAGCAGGTGGTCTTCCCTGCTGTTTATAGTGTAGCCTAGGGAGGTCTGTCAGATGTAACAGCTCTTCTTTATCTGCATGGAATTTGGGTAAATCACAATGGAACAGATGGAAAACTACTCATATACCACCACCGTCCCACCTCTTAGTAGCAGCTTGTAAAATTCCACAAACACACCCGACTCTCCAAAAGAGAGAGAGAGAGAGAAAACAGACAAGAGTAGTGTGTTTCTGAACTGATAGAGAACATTCACTTTGTTTATGCACAAACCTAAACCTGGGAACTAGGAAAGGAGAACACAACTAAAAAACCCCACAATTTATCACAGCTGTTCTGCACATATACTTTGCAACTACATTCCAGATTTCCATGGGAAAATATTGTGAAATTAGAAATTATTCCCTAATCTTCTGTCATAATTCAAAATACATTTCCTTCCTTTTTTTTTTTCCCCTTTTTTTATCTTTCTTTTTCTTCTCTTATCTTCTCTCTTTAAAATTTTATAATTTTCATGCTTTTGTAAGAAAACTATTTAATGCAACCGAATGTTGCTCAGGTTCTTGCCTAAAAGAGTTTGTCTTTCTTTAATGAGCAGCTTTCTAAACATTTGCAAAAGTCTTCCTCATCAAAGGTTTTAAAGAGCTATTATATGTTTTAAAAGATGCTAAGAATTATAGATGTAATATACTTAAATGCATATTAAAAATCAGCAACAAAAACTCAAATGAACTAGTGTAGAACAAATATTTTTGATGTTGATAGTTGAGATTTTGAAAACAATTATTCTCTTTTTGCATACCAAAACTGGTTTATTTGAAATCAATAATATTCCTAGGAAACTAGTTACTGAATTTTGATTGCATATCTGCCTGTTCTGTGGGTGATAAACAGAGAAGTGACTTCTTTCATAAATACAGTATGATCTCTGTATAATGGGTTGACCCTGAATGGATGCCAAGTGCCCACCAAAGCAGCTGAACAGAGGAGAGAAAGTCTAATAGAAGTGGGTTGAGATAAGGACCTTTTACCATCACAGATAAAACAGACTCAACTTCAGGAAATTAGTTTAATATATTACTAATCAAATCAGAATAGGAAAATAAGAAATGTCAAAAAATATTAACAAAAATTGCTCCCCACCTGTCCCTTCTTTCCAAGCTTAACTTTACTCCCAGTTTCTCTACCTCCTCACCCACATCAACCCAGGGGGACAGGAAATGGGCACTGTGGTCAGTTCAACACATTTCAGCCACTCCCCAGCTGATCAGCAAATCAAACTGATTATAACCAGTTTGACACTTTACCACTGGTTGCGTTCAGTAAGAACTTCTACAATTATGGATTCACAAGTAGTGCAGTGGCTTATGGAAGCAACAGAAATACAGATTTGCAATTGCCATTGATTAACTCATTTACTGCATTAGCACTAAAATCCAAAGCTAGCCAATGATTAACTGAGCTCATAAGAAAAAAGAACAAACTGGTATTTCATTAAGCTTAGTTCCACCCGGGTATCATCCAATATATTTGGAGACACAAAACTTCCCAAAGAAATGTCCCTGCTCTGGAGAGGAGAAAGGAGTGAACTCATCCCCTTGTCTGCAAAGTGGGGTTGTGTTCTCTTCCTTAGACATGAAGGATTAAAAATGCCTAAATTCCACTTTTGAGAGAAGTGAAGATGAGAGTGTTAGTCACATCACCTGTTGCTCCTGTCACAGATGGTGTTGGGGGCAGCCACTTTCTCACTTTGGTGTATTTTTTATAGGCAAAGGCGGAAAACAAGAGTTTTGATTATCTTCAATCCGGCTGCTCAAAGTCTGCAGGTTGTGCATAACAGCAGAACAGAACTGTGTAAAGGTTCCCATAACTCCCCCTTCCACCTGGCTAGAGAGGTGGAAACATTATGGGCTACCTGGCCTCTGAGCTTTGCCTGGTAGCTCAAACATCCCCATCAGCAGCCCATCACAGTATTGCACCACAGGTGGTTAATCCCTCACTACGTATCTCCTACACCCCAGACTGCTCCAGCGTGGATTTTTCACAGTCTCAAGTCCTGCCAGCAAACCTGCTCAAGTGTGGGCCCATGGCAGGGGGTTTGGAACTAGATAATCTTAAGGTGCTTTCCAAACTTAACTATTCTATGATTCTACGTTTCTTTGATTCACCATTTCCCTGGGCAACCCATTCCAGTGCCTTACCACCCTCACAGTAAAGTACTTCTTCCTTATATCCAATCTAAACCTCCCCTGTTTAAATTTTAACCCGTTACCCCTTGCTCTATCAGTACAGTCCCTAATGAATAGTCCATCCCCAGCATCCTTATGGGTCCTCTTCCAAAACTGGAAAGCTGCTATGAGGTCTCCATGCAGCCTTCTCCAGGCTGAATAGCCCCAACTTTCTCAGCCTATCTTCATACAGGAGATGCTCCAGTCCCCCTGATCATCCTCATGGCTCTCCTCTGGACTTGTTCCAACACTTCCATGTCCTTTTTATATTGAGGACACCAGAAGTGCACACAATATTCCAAGTGAGGTCTCACAAGAGCAGAGTAGGGGGGCAGGATCACCTTCGACCTGCTGGTCACACTCCTTTTGATGCAGCTCAGGATACAGTTGGCTTTCTGGGCTGCAAGTGCACACTGAAGCTGGCTCATATTCATTTTCTCATCGACCACCACCCCCAAGTCCTTCTCCACAGGGCTGCTCTGAATCTCTTCTCTGCCCAACCTGTAGCTGTGCCTGGGATTGCTCTGATGCAGGTGTAAGACCTTGCACTTGTCATGGTTAAACTTCATGAGGTTGGCATCAGCCCACCTCAGAAGCATGTCAAGGTTCCTCTGGATGGCATTATTTCCCTCCAGAATATCAAGTGAACCACACAGCTTGGTGTTATTGGCAAATCTGTTGAGGGCACACACAATCCCACTGTTCATCCTGAAATATGTTTCTAAGGTGGTTTGAAATTTTGGGGCAAATTCACAAATACAATTTTAATATACAATTCAAAAGCCAAATTATAATTTTTCAAAGACAAGAATCAGATTAGTCTATGTTAACGTTGCAAAAGTGATTTTTTTTGATTTGCATAAGCATTTGCATTTGCATTGCATCGGGCAGAGACATATTCCGTTATAAAATTGCAAAATTTAACACCATGTTCTTGAACATGACCTGTTCTAATACACTAGAAACTACATTTTATGTTAAGTGATTAGCTAAGTATCTACTTCCATACACCAAAACTTAACACTTTTTTTTTTTAGCATATGACATTTTTAGTTATCTTACACAGCCAGAACAGATTGATTGCTGAAAGACTTTCTGAGTGAGATAGAGTTTTAAAAGGAGAAGAAACAGATGTATTTATGTTTTATGCATCTTATTCTGTTGTATACAAATTCTTAAACATATTCCACCTCTGAACCTTGTTTTGAATGTCTGTCTTTGGAGAAAAAAAAAAAAAAAAAAAAAACTAAAATAGAAGCTACAGCTGAAATAAACAGTCATTAGGCACGTAATGCCACTGTCTGTGCATCCAGCTTGAAAATACTGTTGCATCTGCACTTCAGCATTTCAGTGTGCTGT
>NDXB01000986.1:105259-144750 GCA_002631895.1 Agapornis roseicollis
TTTTTTTTTTTTTTTTTTTTTTAATAGTGAGCATTTCTGATTTTTAAAAATACTTCCCTCACTCTTTCCCTTGCATAAGAATGAAGGCAGTCTTTTCTATAAAGTCCTGTATGCCAAATTGAGATACTTTATTATCTAATTTTCTATTAGTGCTATCAAATTAACAAAGAGCAATTAATGAAAAGATTCCTTGAATTAGAATATACTAAGTAGTAGCAATGCTGTTATTTCAACATAGCTGTCTCCTTTCTGCTTGATGTATACATTTTAGACATAAATAACCATCAGTGCCTTAAGTTTTTTCAGTGAAGGGGAGTTTTGTGAAGATCTAGTGAACTTTTCCAGAGTTTGAATCAGAGATCTTACCCACATAACTCACTCAACTTATGTCTTCTCAGTTTCAACTTTCTAGACTTTTTTCTTTCTTTCTTTTTTTTTTTTTAGAACGCTGTTCACCTCCTCCGTCTTCCCTGCCACACAACAAAGACAACTGTGCAATGGAAAGATTTAGACAGCATGTATTTCCAGGACGTAATTCTGACATGATACCTGCCTTGACATTGAATGACTTAATTAGACAGTCATATAATTGAGATAAGTCAAGAACTTGTGCAAAATGCAATAAATCATTGAAATTATTTTCTCCTGGTGAGGAAAGGGTGAATTTTGAATTTCATATCCGTACTTCATTAGCATCATTATCTAGACCTTGCTTTTTAATAACCTTCAGTTAAAATAGCTGCTGAGAGGCTAGCCAGATAGGTAGCCTCTATGGAATGAAAACAAACAGTAAAGAACCTTTCCTTCCTGTCCCTGGGAGACAAGAAAAAAAAAGGAAAAAGAAGTATATTCCATTACCTCTATTGCCTTTTTTGCTTTCCTTTTTCCTTTTTTTGCTTTCCTCCTTTTTATTTTTTCTTCCTGGCTGAGAGGAATAAAGTAATTAAGACTGAAATAAATGAACTACAAGTTAATTTGAGAGTGGTGGGTATAAATTTCTATTCTCAGTCCCTTTTTCCATCTCACAGGAGGTAACTTGTAAACCTCTTGTGGAGTCTCATTATTCAGCAGACCCATTTGAGCTAGACAGTTTTGGTAGGGGAAGAGTTTTAGATTTGTCCCACACCAGACACAAGGTCTCCAAAACAGTTGCTTTGCCCAAAATGCTTATTAGCTTTGACATAACCTAGGATGTTATCTGGTAGTTAGTGAAGCAATCTATTATTTAGGATTACTCAATAAATTTGTTATTATCATTGCATTAAACACATGAGTCTTGATTGTTGAGAACTATTTCTAATCTAGTCATCTAATATATGTTTCTATGATGTTTATTTTATTGTTAAAATTATCAGAAGAAATATGATGGGGCCTACTTAAAGGAATTTTGAATATCTGAGTGATCAGATATTAATCAGCATTCATTTCAGAGAGTGACTTTCTATACTTTTATTGTGAGCAGTAAATAGATGATTACATCCTCGAGTCTTCTCATTGTTATAGATGTCAGAGATGAAATAAAGAATGATGTAACTTTCTAAAGCTCTTCACTGCATTTTTTTCCCCTTTTCTTTATCTGTACAGCAAACATTTTAATGCCTGACTGTCTGCACAGGCCAGAGACTGTTCTGATTTCATAGATGCTGACAATTGGATCAAACCCTCTATATTTCTCCAAGTTATAGACTAGTTTTATACTGTGGATATATTGCCAGTGGTTTTTCCCACAACACCAACACTAGTTGAGACATATGTGAACTAGCAGGTTGGATAGTAGTTGTGGCAGCACAGAACACAATCAGGTTGTAAAATCTGTCTAGGAAAATGAATAAATATTAAGATATTTAATCAATGCTGTTATCTGTGCTACTGAGGTTATATTGCTGTCTATAGTGACTGCCATGTAATCATGCTGTATGTCACACAATCTGGCCTGAAGTCCTTAATGTTTGAGTTTTGTTTTTTTTTTTTGAGAGTTAGGTTCATGTTCCTTTCAGTCTCATCCAAAAGAAACAATATGTTAATTCCCATATATATATATCATATATATTTTCACATATTCAGATAGAAAATTACTTTTGGCATTATAAATATGAATTTACTAGCTCTATAGAAAGGAGCTGATTTTTAAAGGCTGCTAGGTTAATATTTCCATGCTTACATTATTAACATTTGAGAGGAACTTTTTGAAAAGCCTGGTTAACAAAAAAGGAAAGATTGAGGAAATTTTACCTTAGTTATGAAGTATTGATAAGCACTGACTGGTCCTGAAGACAGTTGAGAGATATATATACATATATATATACACACTATATATGTATATATGCATATATATATACATATATACACACGTTTTTATGAAATATCTGGTCCTAACAGAGCAAACCCATGGCTGTACATTTTAATTTTCATTTAGAAGATATTGCTATTTTAACCCAGCCCTAGCTCCTTTAGAACCACTCAGATTAGCATACCTGAATATCAGATATGAGGCAAAATAATAATTCACATTATTTTGAATATATGGATTTAAAACCAGGCTTTGCAAAATCATTCAGGATACATGAGGTTCAGGGCTTCCAGATCTTGCTGTCTTCCTGAAGTACTGGATAATACTGGGAGACGGGATAATACTAGGAGACATTTTGTCATTTTCCAAATGGGTCCACAAAACTACAGTGCTAATGACCACATTTTATTTGTATCCCACGTGGCTATAATAACTGTAATAATACATTAGGATCTGCAAGAATATTTTGATGTGAGGATTGTCACTTCCTAAGATGGAATGTCCTCATATCTATTAGATACATACAAATCACCCTTAACATGAACATAGAACTAAGAACTGAAGTCTAGCTATTAGGCAATAACTAAATACAGATATATCTAAGAATGAAATAAAATTATACTTATGATCTATTACAATCTGTACCTGCTTTAGATTTTAATCTAAAGGGTTGGAACTGTAGTTTATTAAAATTAGGAAACTGCTGAAATAAGGCATAAGTAATTTCTGTGCACATGGGAACTGCTGCAGTAGCATTCAGAAGTGTTGTATAAGGCTGATTTCAGTGAAAATCAAAGGCTGATACTGTGGTTTAGAGCTTAGCCTCTGTTAACTACAATATGAACTCGTATGATGTGGATGGATCCACAGGTTTCAAAATCAATTACCTAGTTTTGAAACAACTTTGTCCTTTTGGTCTTGTGCTTTAGGATTTAATAATTTTCAGAAAGGAGACACTACTATTTTCACAGAATCACCAGGTTGGAAGGGGCCAGCTGGATTTTCAAATCACAAGAAACAAAGAGCATTTCTGAGTCTCCTGCAAACCATTTGATTGGTTTTGGTTTGATTTTTTTATTAATGACACAGTAAATGACAACATTTTTGTTATGAAATTGTGAATTTTCTACATCATAAGTGGTAGAAAAAAGAAACTTGTACAGTAGGCATGCATGCATGTTTGTGGATAGCACTAATAAGTAGCTACATGTGAATTACACAGTCTGGTGCCTTGCATTGATTTTTGTCTTTGCTGTAAATCAAATGCTTAGTTTTACACAAGAATAACTCCAAAGAAATAAAAAGAACTACTCATGTGGTTCAGACTTTAATTGTTAGTTTGGTTATATTAATTTTAGCACATAATAGACCAAATCCAGCTCTCTCTATTCATGTGAACTGGCAACAAGTGTTGAAAATAATGTATGTAGCTATTTGCTCAAGACTTCAGTATTTTAAATTTCAGTATAATTATTTAAGGTTGCACACATTTTCTTTTTCTATTTCATAAAATATTTGAAAGGATTTATTTTCCTCTTTTAATAGGTAAAATAAAAAATAGTACTATATTCATAAGAACATTTCTGTGAATTCAAAATTATTCAGAAAAATCTTATTCTTTTAAGGCTTTTTTGCAGTTGCAGACTGACAGGCAGGTAGGCAGATGGACAAATAGAATTGGCAGGTACATATCACAGTTTATTTTCCCAATGAATAAGTCAGTTACATTGAGATAGCTGGCTATACAAACACAGAGATGGAAGACAACAGATGGTATGGATTCTAGTGCCTGTTGGCTGTTTGGACATTAAACATTTGTCTGAACCTATCCCCTGTAAGTAAAGAATTTGTATATTTTAATATAATCAATTAAATGAAGACCCAGTGAGTGGGGAAATAATGAAAGGAGAATTTTACAGCTTGTAATGTCATTTAAAATACTGCATTGTTATTTATGAATAAAACCCAGCAAGCTATCATGGGAAAGTCTTTGTTTAAAATGAGGATCACATAAAGGAAATTAAAAATACTTAAAAGTTAAAATAGGAGAAGGTAAAACTCTCAAGCTACTATGCAAAATTTGTTCCAAAATGGTTTATTCTTCTGTGAAGATATTTTGCACAAGAGATTTTTAAGAAGCTCCTTCCCATTACTGTTGACTCGATAGAAACACTAGCATGCAGGTCTGCTTGCAGATGGATGGTGGAGTGTAAGCTTTTAAGTTTTATATTACTGCCATCCTAATAGTGGAATCAATAACATTATACAAACCTGGCTCACACCCATCACCTGCAATTACAATGAGTTGCTGTTCATTTCATATGTGGTTGTTGTTTTTAAGTCACTAAGGATTAAGAAAAAGAGAAAAATGTACTACAGTCCAAAGTCATGAAGGGAAAAGTGTGTGAGGGTCACATACACTGTATATTTATTTGCTTATGATGAGCCTCGGCCGTGAGCCATCAGCTTACAGTTTCCCTTACAATCACCCTCATTGGCTATTCATGAACAAGTCATGAATAGAGGGATTATATCACTTTGTTTTTGCTTCCTTAATAGGAGCTATTAAAGAGTCACTTTTCAGACTGGTATTATTAACTGTTTGTTAGGTTATATTTTATGAATAGTGCTTCCCTTATTGAGAAGATGAGAACAGCATAGAGAACTGGAAATAGTTTGAAAAGTAATATAAGCATCAAATTATTTGTAAGACAGAAAACAACTTGTATTTATTGGCAAATGTTGTTTGTCTAAAAGAGCTAAATACCAGAATATTGTAGGAAACAGGGCAGTTTGGATATTCATTCTGAACAGATCTGCACCTTTAGTACCCATATTGCCTACATTGCCTTTCAAGTCAGTGGACTTTAAGGCCCAGAATGAGCATTTGAATCTTAACCTAATAACTAAAAGACTATAGGACAATGAATTTCACCAAGTAATCCAGAGTGAAAACTGTAAGTTTGTAATATTGTAAAGAAGCAAGAAAACACACACAAATATTTTTAAGTGTTGAAATCATCTCATTTCATGGTATAAAAGATTTACTGCCTCCCTAGGTAAGATGCCTCAAAGGTTCAAAACATTCTTCAATAAACATGCTTAACATGATCTTAGTCTGAATTTGTGTACCAATGTACTTTTTGGGAGTATTGTAGTTAACTAACAACTAACAAGAAGTGGAAAAGCTTAAATAAGACAGGGCAACATTTCCTTTCAAGCTGAATATCAGGTGATAATCACACAGTCCTTTACTCTTGAAGTTTAAAATTTATCACTACTGGGAAAAAAAGCTTAGTGGTGTAGTCTTCCTTAGAAATTGAATAAAAGGGCTAACAGTTAATTGTATATTTAATTTTAATTAAATAAAAAACAACTTTAAATTGGGATAAGCATTACACCAATCAACAGTTCTCAAGGTTACATACAAAAAATTCTCAGGATAAAAAGTATGGCTGTATGTTTGTCTCAAAAGGCTGAAAAGCAAATGGAAGCATGCTAGGATTTGGCTAGATATATTTGTTTTCATGTCAGCTAACAGTGATTATGACAAGAAGCCTCAACTACTCAGATGTTGGGCTTGGGGTGTTTGGGGGAATTTTAAGAGTTTTTAAGAGGTTCGCCTAAAATTAAGAGATCAAAACTCTTTCGTCTTATTAATATAAATTTGATGTATCAACAGCTAAAACATACTAAGGAGACATTATAAGATCTTAGGATAATTCAGGTTGAAACAGAGCTCAGTTCTCTAGTCCAGCCCCTGCTTACAGCAGTAGAAATGAAATCAACACTTGTTTCTAGTCCAAGGATGAAGACTGCTTAACTTTTCTGCATGATACCTCACCATACTTGTGTTCACAGTGAAAACAAATGTGCTTATATCTAGCTTGAATCACTCTTGTTTCAATTTAAACACATCTTTCATCTTCCTATTACATACCACAGTGAAGTCTGGCTCCATCTTCTCCATATCCTCCATGTAAGTGTTAAGACCCTTCAAAACCACCTCTTCTCCAGACTGAACATGCCCTAACCCCTCAGCTTCTTTTCACATGGAAAGTGCTCCAGTCATCTTTGAAGCATCTGCTGAGCTTAAGTTCATTTATTTGCATCTTTCTCATAACAAGGGGCTTAAAACTGGATACAATATTCCTGATGTTGTTCTTATCCTTAGGACTGACAGATAGAGATGAGTACAAACACAGATTGTCAAAAATGTGTGACAATGTAATATCATCTTCGAATGGGAAAAAATATGTATTTACAAACTTTAAACTTTTGTCAGCAAATATCTTTGTGATATTGTGGAGTGCGCACAAATGTGTTTGAAAGAATGTTACAGGTATGTGTAGTCAGATAGACTACTAGGACTATCCACGAGAAAGATTGACACAAAACCTCAAGAATGAGGATGGACATTCCTTCTCCATAAGAGGCTATTACAGTAAAAAGCATTAGTAAGGATGATTCCTTTTCCAACCCAACTGGTAACCTAAGCAAGACTGCAAACAAGATGATTTTTACAGCATGATCAACAGAAAAAGTATGTATAACACACAGTTCAAAATCTGCTGGTTTCTTGTTAAAGCAGTGTTGATAAAGGTGCAGATTTTTTTAAAACTTTTTTTTTTTTTTTTTTTATTCCCTTTTTTTCTCAGCATGCAGCACANGATTTTTACAGCATGATCAACAGAAAAAGTATGTATAACACACAGTTCAAAATCTGCTGGTTTCTTGTTAAAGCAGTGTTGATAAAGGTGCAGATTTTTTTAAAACTTTTTTTTTTTTTTTTTTAATTCCCTGTTCTTCTCAGCATGCAGCACAGTGGATGTGAAAATACCTCACTGGTTTACAGGGGAATATTCTTATATGCCCATATAAAGCTATGCCAAAGTATATGCCATGTGTGGATATATTGCAATTTTTGCTTCTATTCGCAATTTTATAGGTATGGTAACAAAGTTGTGTTATATTTTTATGTAAAAAAGGAACTTGTCAGAGAGGAGACAACAACTCCTATGATGGAGTTGTTTACTAGTGCAAAGACTATTGTCTCTTTTCATCAAAACATACTTTCAAATCTGCATATTCAAAAAAAATTGTAAAATTTCAACACTAAGTTCAGTATCTTTGACTAGTTGAAACGCCCAAAACAGTGTGTTTTTCCCTTGTAGGTTTGTTTCTGAGTCATACACAGATTTGTATTGCCCACAGAAGGCACAGCAATGCCAGAGTAGCCGGGTGATTGTTTTAAGGAAATAGAAACTGTACTAGTGGGAATCCATTCCAGGATTTGCTTGTGCTGGTTTTGATTAGCATCTGCATTTTGTGTTTCTGAAATTGCTTAGGTTATATGATATCTCTAGCAGACAACTGGTTAGTAATTTTTCCACATTCTCCCATCAGAAGCACAATAGAAAGGTTACCTATAGGAAATAAAAAAGTCTCATCCAACCAGATGGAACCATCAACTCTTTAATATACTTGCACAGCTAGGAGTGCTGAAATGGATATAAACTTCAGCTCTCAATCCCTCTTTTTATTGTTTTTTGATAAAGAATCCAAGCTGAAATTTTATGTTCTACCTCCACCTGTAAATTCTGGTTGTGTAGGTTGTTTTTTTTCTCTTTTTTTTTTTTTTTTTCTTTGTTTTTGTTTTTTTTTGGGGTTTTTTTTTTTTTTTTTTTTTTTTTTTTTTTTTTTTTTTTTTTTTTTTTTTTTTTATCATTGTTGTTGTTTAGTTGGTGGGGTTTTTTGCTTTTTATTATTATTATTATTTTGAAACCATCTTCTGCTCTGGGATAAGACATCAGACATCTTATCTTGCCTCTGTGGGGGGTGGAGGTGCTGTTGACAATACTTAAGAAGAAACAATAGAGTTCAAGTTTCCTTGTTCTTCTTAATTATACTTGTGCTACATGTTGGTCACTGTCAGATTTTCTTCTTTGAAAAGGGTTTCCAGCTCTGAAGCATGTATGAAAATGTACCTGTCTTTTCAACCAATCTCTGCCTGCTCCTTGCAGACTGACACCTCTGCTTTATTAGCCTTAGTTCAACAAAGTCTTTTGTGGTGAAGTTATGCTTCCCCTCCTCCTTCTAATGAATAGACTCATTGTTGAAAATTTAGTGGTTAAACTTTTATTAATCTTGGCTGTCTACAAAGATATAGGAACATGTTAGCTAGCTAGAAGGGAGGCTCCTTTTCATGTGGCATTGTGATGCAGATAATTTTCATGAGTTTCTGTTTGGATGCCAGGCTCAAAACAGAACATACCCACCCTAGTAATTTTCCTGCAACTTGGGGCTTTATGGGTGCATGCCTTGGAGGCTGATTGCTGAGCAAGTTTAATGTGATCTCAAGAGAAGAAAAGGGGGAAGTTATTTAAAAGAACTACTGCGTAAGTATAGCAAAGGGATTTTCTACAGACCAAAAGGGCTAATTGTCGATTACAAAACTGGATGTAAGAATTCAGGACACCTGAACCAATAAGGTTCAATATTTGCATTGCTGGAGGGGAGAGAAGTGTGAATATTTTGTTTCAATTTTACAAAATCTTGTTTCCTCTCTTTTCTCTCACTATTCTCATCCTTCAAATAGATCTACTAACCATGATATTAGCCTGCATTGTATGAATATCATGCATTCAACAGGGTAGGTTACTTAAAAAACATTCCTTCATCCATGATGTACAGCTATGCCTGCATAGAACCTGGCAACTTGTTAGCAGCACATGGTAGCTTGAAGCAGTATTCAAGGGCAAGAAATGCTGAATCTAGCTGAGCATATCCTGAATGGTTCTGAGAGCATTCCACTTACATGGCATCTGAGATGCACTCAGTTTCCTTCAGGTTTAAGAAGTTTATTTTGGGAAATATATAAACCATGTCTTTCTTGAGTGCTGTGGTGTCACTGTTGTCCCCCGCACCTCCTTCTTCCCCAGATATGAGTTATGCTTCTGGTTAGTTTTTAAGTAGTTGTTACAAGAAAAAGATAGTGTCTTCTCAAACTATTTGGTAGGAATAAACAGGGCAGCTCAGGACAGCAGATTTCAAATGTGATACCTGCTTTTTCTCAGGTGTTAGAGTACACAGTTTTAGGATATTTATCACCACCCATTTTTGTTGAAGTCAGTTTGTTTTGTAATATTGAAAAGCTCCTGGTCTGACATTTCATTCTGAGCTTGTTTGAACTGCAATAAAATGGGAGCAGCCACAGAAAAATCAGTCTCTAGATCCTGTGAATAAAAGTCTTACTCTAGAGCTTACTTTCTATGTCGCTGCATATTTAGGATAAAGTGATAGTCCATCCTGAAATATAACACAAATCCAGATAGAAGAGTAGGAGGCTTAAGAAAGAAGGGCTTAACATTCTTGTTCACAGTCCATCCTACCTGAATGTAGCCATGTCAATCTAAATTTACAATTTTCTCTCTTCAATCTGAGATGCATTCTGACCCTCCTGGTGCTACTGGACTGGGGGACTGGCACAAAGGGCTGGTGCATAGATGTTAAAGAAGGAAACAACAATGAAATGTGTATACAGTGGAGGCTAAATATGTTACACAGCTGTTGTTTTGCTTTGTAAGGTATGAGTAATCCTTAGAGGGTGGGACCTAAGAAATACAACAGCAGTGGTCTGAATGGCATGGTGCCACCAGAGCAATTTCCTTCAAATGCTAGCTCTATTCTGTGTTAACCAATAACACATGAATCATCAGGCCAAATTAATTTCAGATGTACAATTCTTTTTCATTCTATATATTTGATCACAGGCTGGGATTAGGTGAAACATGTAGAATGATAGTATACACTTCCTAGAAAAAAAAACCTGCATGTGGCCATGGATGGGGAAGATGGATGTAAATCTTCAAGAGCAAATAAAAACACTGAGAATTGTGTGGTTGTGACTTTGAGTTGATATTACAAAAAAGATTCCATCATAAACAGTAATAATTTAGGTATTAGCTGGCAGAACTGTAAAAAAATGATACACACACTGTACAATGAATTGTCACATGAAAATACAACAACTACTATTTTAATTGTGGTTCTTACTGTGCTACATTTTCCAAGATATTGGCCTGAAATGGTACTTTTGTATGTAACAATCATGACTGAACCTTGTTCTCTTTTTATTCTGTAGCAGTGAAATCAAGTGATTATTTTGCAATCCCTCTGCCAGTGCTTTACAAGGCCTTAATCTCATTCTAGATGTAATAGACTAAGTGATACTTAGCCTAAGTGGTACTTATTGCCAGCAGCATTTGGAAAAGAATAGTACCATGAGTGGTCATAAAGAACTGCTTCAGAAGCATGGAAAGGAGAGACGCATAATTAAGTATTTGGGTAAACCACAGCAAACTTGTGGAATCATATAAACTTTTTCTGAGTTCTAAAGAACATCTTTTCCATGTGCATGTTCTTGTTCTTCATGCAAACAATTTTTCTAACATAAGGAAAACAATGTGTAGGTAACTTGATTTAAAATGCAATTTTGTATATTCATCCTTCTCAGTAAGTGGGTAGGTTTCCAAGGCTGTCAAATGGTTTTTTAAATGTCTTGAGATCTTGAGGCTCAGACTTGAATGTTTGGGTGCTGACCACAATACACTATACTGCTGGGCACCCTGAAGAACAAGAAAGCCAAACAGCATCCAAGGACATAATATAAAGAAACAAGGGAGGGATGGATGAGAACATCTGATTTGAGGAACAGGGGTTGACTACAAATCTGAGAATATATAACAGGAATTGGAAATGTAGAAACTGAAGCCAAATGACTAGCAGAATATCAAGGTGCACAAAATAAGTTATGCAACCTTTATTCCTCTTGACAGGAAAATTGTTAGCATGCCAAGCTTTTGTTGTTCTTGTTCAGGCCAGCTGGAGGCACATAGCCAGATACTTGTGAATCAATGCTCCTGACACCCTCACTGTCCACTTCAGAAGCAACTCAAGGACTGGATAAAGACTTTTCTGTGTTTCTATTATAGTCAGACACACTCTATTAAAGATCTCATGTTTTCCAAACTTGAGACCTTCTAGAGGATCCTTTAGCTCCTTGCATCTCTCAGAGCTCACTTTTGTTTCTGAAAATGCAGGTGGAAGAATGATGTGTGTCTAAGTTTCTACCCACACCATATGAATTTGCATTGCTGGTGTATCACAAAACACATCTGTCCTTCAGAATAAATACAGTGTGTTCTGTCTCTTAGTCTAGATTTGAGCAAGTTAGACTATTATCACCTTTTCTGGTGGCTTTTCTTAGCCACTCCTGAGAAAATCAGGCACTCAGAGGGAAAATCAGGAGACAGGGATAAAGATGTAGGAATTGATAAGACTGGAAGTACCAAGAGAAGTTTCGTTTAGTACCCACATCACAAATTCTCTGGAGTGAGCATTGTGACCTTGCATCATTATAAGGTGGAAATTTAATTCTCTCTGTCAGACACTAGAGTTTGTTTATATCTAAAGCTATCAAGCTGTCTACAAGTTCCACATGTTTCAGATTTTAAATAATGATGGTTATCACTAGACTGAGTTGGACTTAAAAAAGTCCCTGCTTCTTATAAAATCCAGACTTTGTAAACAATTACAGCAATATATAATTATGTAGAATAATTAAAATGAAGATCTCAATCTTATCTTTCTTCTCCATACTTTTGTCTGTACTGTTTTCTAACAAAAAAGGACTCCTTTGGGAAAGATTTATGGTGGATATGAATGACAGTAATTCTGCTTGCTGAGGTTGACTAATAAAATGGCTAGTATTTAAGATTAACTTTGATGAATATTTCTGCCTACAGCTGTTAATCCTTTTCTAAGATATTAATGCAGCCTTCATGGAAAGCTTCTAGGCAGGTATAGAATTGATTCCTGAATAAATGAAAGATAAATCTAAATAGATTTAACATATGATTTAAATATGAATTTAGTAAATTACTTTTGCCATACCAGCAAGGTATTTTAAGTCTTAGTATGGTTCAGGAAATAAAATACTTCCTGTCTTACTGCTTTGTTCTTCTTTTACATTGTTGCCTGTTTGTGAAATTCTAATAAGGATCAAAATACCAGGCAATATTTTTAAAAGACGGAGTGAGGACATGACACCAGATTTACAAAGGTACTTGTGTTATCATGTAAATTGATAGATTGTTAACAACATTTAAAAAAACTTTTTTTTTTTTCCTTTATTACTGGTGGTCAGGACCCAGCATAGGAATGTGTCTTTGAAGGAGCTGATGTTTGAAGCTTTATTATATTCAAATCCTTTTGTGAAGCTGGATGGTTCTTCATGGAATTACAGCCAGCAAAAGAATAGCGCACTTTTTTAATCCTTTGTCAGTTT
Organism: Agapornis roseicollis; assembly: GCA_002631895.1. Classification (NCBI taxonomy): domain Eukaryota; kingdom Metazoa; phylum Chordata; class Aves; order Psittaciformes; family Psittacidae; genus Agapornis; species Agapornis roseicollis. The sequence goes on from NDXB01000986.1 coordinate 117,898, forward strand.
TTGAAGTATCACTAGAAAATATGACACAGGTATGTACATGTATTAAGTTTTTTTAAAGGGTCTGATTTATTTTTTTCTAAAGAGAGCAGCTGTAGCATTTATGAACACACGTGCTATGTGACATGAAAGCTAATCACATTTTAGGGTGTCATTTGATCTTTATGAAGTAAACCTCCTTTCTAAGTGCACTAGAGCAGAACTGATTGGGTACATTACAGTAATCTGTGCTTTTCTCTAGAACATAGTTAAACTTCATGGACTTTCAACAGGTTCCAGTAAGGAAAAATCCTCTCCAGACTTAAATTACACACTTGGCAACTCAAATAAGTTGAACATGGCTCCTGCTAGCTCAGTCAAAACAATATTCGTCTGGTAGAATTTTAAGTATCCCGGATGAACTGTGTTCAAAGTTTAATTGTCACTGAAGTTGAAGGAATTGCCCTTTATTGCCCTATTAGTTCAACCATAAGACAGCTTCACTATTTCAAAACCAGAGGTATGCATTGCTATTTTTGCAGAGCAAATATGGTTGCAGTAAGAACTCTCACAACTTTTAATAAATAAATTGTTTTTCCTCAAGATCTTGTACTAATAAAATAAAATATGTAACTGTTAACAGTGGAAAGTGATTTTCCCTCTCTCCCTACTTTTACTTATGTCTGTTTAGGAGCATACATATTTTCTTATTCTATATGCTTTTGTCCTAAACTTTCAGGAGAAACTCTGAAGGAAAAGAAAGTAGAAAAGAAAGAAATTCAAAGTGTGAAAAATAGAGATTCCAACACATATGATGCAAATTTAAATTAACTTTTAAAAATTATCACAGAATTATAGAATGGTTTGAGTTAGAAGGGATCATAAACCTCATCCAGTTCCAAACTGCCAGCCACAGGCAAGGGCACCTTCTACTAGACCAGGTTGCTCAAAGTCCCATCCAATCTGGCATTGAGCACTGTCAGAGATGGGGCAGTCACAGCATCTCTGGACAACTTGTTCCAGTGTCTCACCACTCTAACGGTGAGGATTATTTTTCCTAATATCTAATCTAAATTCACCCTCTTTCAGTTTAAGCCATTTCCCTTTGTCCTGTCATTACATGCCCTTATAAAGAGTCCCTCTCCAGATTTATTTTGTTGGTATTTCTATAGAGTTGCACTTACAGAATATAAGTATTTCAGGTTTTTTTCTTATTGGTTTTGCATAAATAGAAAGTAATTAAAATCTTATAAAATCAAATTTAAAAAAATCTATATTTTGTCTATTAAAATGTGTTTTTTATTAGCTCATTTATTCAGTGATTTATTTTTTTTTCTTCTGTGAGGTTTTTTTATTGTTAGCAGAATTCAGTGTATAAAATACACTGTTCATTCATTATTCATAAAAGTTTTTAACTACATCTACGATTTTTTTCTGAAGACAAGAAAAAATTGAAACTAATGCTAAAAACAGAGACAATTGTGAAAAGTTGCAGAACTTCATTAACATGGCTGCCTATGATGTCAGAGCTAGTGGTTTAGAGCATAGTAGATTCTTTTGGTTTTATCTATCACAACTGGCTAAAACTAAATTCTTCTTACCCACATTGCATCTTGTACCCTCCAGATGACTTGTATTTTGACAAATTATTTAATTTTGAATTAATCCTGCCTTAGTCTGAGACTATCTGTGTGTGGTGTGGGTGGTGGTGATGTAGCTTGAGTCGACTGGCACATAAAACCTTGTGTGGAATAGCATAGTTTATAATTCTGTATACATAAATCTGATGATGATATTTGCACTTTCTTCTCCTAGTTTTAGCATGCAGAAAAAAAGCTTAAGAAATCAGAAGTGACTACACTTCTTTATACTTTCTTTATAAGTAATTATATTTTCAGGAAAAGGGTTAGGGCAGAGAAATTAACAGCAATATTGTCATAAACTATTAGCATACCTTAAGCCAAGATAAGCTACATGACACATGTCCTCTTAGATCCAGTTATGCGTATAAGTGACGGTTTACACAGAATTATTTTCTTTTTTTTTTTTTTAATCCAATATGTTACTGGTGAGGCAAATCTGTGGTTCAGTCAGGGAAACTGGCAGGAGGATGTTTCCACTTTCAACCTGCTTCTCCTCCTCCCTCTATAAAAAGAATGGTCTACTGCTCAGAAGTCAAGAAGGCACAATATTAATCTTTGTGAAAAAAAAAATCTCAGCTGAAGATCTTCTAAGAAGGTTTAACTCTAGCATCTGAAGAGTATATAATGAATGGCTGGTGACCTATTTTTTGCTCTTCAAAGCTTTATGAATTGTGCCCGAAATCTTAGTCATCTACAACATGCTTTCTAAGGGAGTTTAAAAATATGGAATTGGAATGAGGACAAGACTGTAGTGTCACATAATTCAAAAGGAAAATACTGTATTGTACAAATTTCTGGGATAATAGCAATACTTTTTCTTGGCTTTGAAATAAAGGGATCACTGAACATTTACCGTTCAAATGTCAAATGAAGAGTTTCTGAAATCCCACATTTTTATTTCATAGTTTGACAAAAAGTTATATAGAAATGGAAAATGTTTCACAGATGATACAGAAATTTTTTAACCCCAGACATAGTTACAGCCTATGAAGGGTAACCCAGTGTCCCTGGTATATCCCGCACAGGGCAAGCAGGGTTGAACAACATACTATATGGAAAGTCTGAGGCTCTTTTAATAATTTTCTTATGGAATTGCAACAAATAAATGTGATTAACAGTTTGATGTTTATCAAGACTTTTGGTGTCACATCTGTTAGCTAAACCCAAATGTGATGAATAACCAAGTGTTGTTCCATCTAAGTAAGAAAATGAAATATTTCCTTTCTTTTACAACTCTGCTCAGTTGTTCAACCCTGTCTATTAAAGTGTATAAAACAACCCTATCCTCCAGAACGCAATTTCAGTGGGACTTAAGCAGCTAATTGCAAGTGAGCACATGGTCAGATCTGCAGCATACAGCCACACTTCAAATACTTTACTGAAAAGGGAACTATTATGTCATGATGCGACATAGGCCAGATAGCAGTGGTAAAATTTTAAAGGGATAAGAAAAATTATAACTAAATTGTATTTTGTAAAAAAAAAAAATATTATGAAACAATAGTAGGCTTCCTTTTATCTATTTTAAAGAAATTGGTTAATTTAACATCTGAATATAAATATGCCTTCTCCATAAGCAAAGAAATGTCAAATGAGTGTGGTATAATTATTCTGACACTATTTGAATATTATTCTATACAATCTAAATATAATCTAATATTTTCCATGACATAACATTGTAGACATTTAAAAAATTTTCCTAACACTGAAATCAACATTAATAGGTACTGGATTATTTTAACAAGTTATGTATATCTTCTCAGAAAGCAGCATTAGTAAAGAATATCAGTATGACAGTCCAAAATGAATTGTCCCCTGTCTATCTATCTAGTCCAGGTAGAAATTAAGGTATAAGGGTGATAGCAGCGTTTAGTCTGACCATTCCTCAGATGTCTCAGCATTATAAAACCACTTTGACTTTGATACCACCACAAAGAGCCAAGAGTATGAAAATAAATTAGTGTTCTAAAGGTCAGTGAGTTCTCTCTGCTGAGATCATAGAATCATAGAATAGTTAGGGTTGGAAAGGACCTTAAGATCATCTAGTTTCAACCCCCCTGCCATGGACAAGGACACCTCACGCTCAACCATGCCACCCAAGAATTTATCCAACCTGGCCTTAAACACTGTCAAGGGTGGAGCATTCATAATCTCCCTGAGCAACCCATTCCAGTGCCTCACCACCCTAACAGGAAAGAATTTCTTATAGCCAATCTAAACCTCCCCTGTTTAAGTTAGAGCCTGTAATCTCTTGTCCTATCGCTACAGTCCCTAAGGAAGAGTCCATTCCCAACATGCCTATAGGCCCCCTTCAGATAGTGGAAGGCTGCAATGAGGTCACCATGCAGCCTTCTCTTCCCCAGGCTGAGCAGTCCCAACTTTCTCAGCCTGTCTTCATATGGGAGGTGATCCAGTCCCCTGATCATCCTCATGGCTCTCCTCTGGACTTGTTCCAACAGTTCCATGTCCTGTTTATGTTGAAGACACCAAAGCAATGTAACTAGTTGTAGTGATAAAGACTTCAATGTAGGCAACTGGCACTTTCATCAAGTAGACTTCACAGTACTAAATAGTTATTATATTCTCCAGATTTTCTTACCATATAGCTTTCACACATAATTGATGTGAGACAGGGTGCATCTAAATCTTTACATTAGTTATGCATTTCACCCTAAAAGCATAACTCAGCACTGTGCAGACAAGGCAAATTTGTGCCTCCTGATAAAGTGTCAACATCAGAAGGAAAAGATACTATCTTTTCATGCTGTTTTTTCTTATCTGAACTCCCTTTAGTATCACTCCCTAAGTTGTGTTTATACACTTTCATACATTTAAGGAAAAAAAACCCCATAAAACAGTCTTAGGTTTTCTTACCAGAAGGAACCTGAAAATTAAATGCATCACTGTGTACTGAGAATCATAGAATAATAGAATGGTTTGGGTTGGAATTGACCTTAAAGTTTACAACACCCCCTGCCATGGGCAGGGGCACCTTCCACTAGACGAGGGTGCTCAAAGCCCCATCCAGCCTGGCATTGACACTTCCAGGGATGGTATACCCCAACCTCTTCTTTAAATCTCTGCCAGTTCATGGTAGATCATTAATAGAAGCCAAGATATCTATCATGTTAGAATCTCAGGAATAAGAGGTACTAGATAAATATCAAACTTGATGATAACATCTTTTTCATATTGAAGCAATGACTGACAGGTTGCTAATACATCAAGATTTCTTAGGTGATGGATGAGCTATTGTGCAAGTTGGTGGTTCAACATTAACTTTAATAGAATGAGACATCTTACTGCTGTGCCTTACTTCTAAAAGGATTACCATATCCATCTATACTCAGCGCTTAAATTGGACTGAAAGAAGTGCCATATCCATCCATCATTGCCAAATGATAGATTTTCATCAGTTCTTAACAAAATTGAATTGCTTGGACAGTCTGCTGAGATAAATTTATTGCTCTTCCAGAAAAAGAATATTCTTGGCCTTGACAGCTGAATATCAACAACGCAAGAAGTGTTCATAGAACTGCAATTTACTGCATAGTGGAATCCCTAAATCTAATGGCATTGTTCTTTTCCTACATTTTTTTAGTTGCTTTTCTTTTCACTTTTATATTTGCTAAGAAGGTATTATTTTCCCATGGTTTTAAATGCAATTTGATTTTTTTGTAAAATCTACATTAAACAAAGGGAGGAAAGAGACATTGCATTTATTAACATATGGGTGTCTATCCCTCCATCTGAAGTTGGAAGAAACAAGTTTCTTCTGTTCTTGGAAAGAACAGAACACAATAAGTAGGAATTTTTTGTCTTAGAAATGGACAAAAAGGAAAGCAAGCAATGCTATGTGTCCCTCTTGCTATCTTCCTCTGCCATTAATTAAATATTAATATTTAATAAATTCAAACAAACATATACCCATGTACATACAACCAAGCTTGAACCAATTCCAAGACTTGAAATCAGGACTGGATTTTCATTTAATTATTTAAAAACATTGTTAGTCCATCTGCTTCTGGATTTCAAATAATTATAGGACCCAGTAGGAAATAAATATCATACTTATGTTTAAAAAGATTATCCCAAAGTAATCCCATCCTAACATGTCTAAGAAGTAATGATATGTGGCATACTTTGCAAGGAACGTGATCTGTTACTTGAGACCTCCAGAAAAATTCTCCAAGAAAAAATAATTAAATTATTCTACTATCATACACCAGGAATTACCTCAGTGCTTAGACTCCAGATATTATAAAAGAGGGTATCCTGCGTACAATGGAATAATGGAAGAATAATCCAATTAATTTTATGAGTTAGCTAAAAATGTGAAGGAGGTCAAAAATAGGACAAAAAATCTTATGCTAAGCTTTCAAACATTAGATGTTTCAATTTCAAGAAAGTATGTCAAGGAGGTAAGTTGTACTCAGTTTTTTTTGTCAAAAAGCCAGTGTTATTTTTCAACTGTGTTTTGAAAAATCAGAATTTAAAAACAAAAGTAAATATTTTAAAATAATTGATGTAATATTTTACTGTTGCCAGCTATAAACTAGTGTATTTTTATATGCATAAATAATGTTTTAAGCATTAAAAAATATTAACAGATCAAAGTTAATGTTCAAGAAAGAGGAGATACACCTCCTTAAATTACCGGAATTTATGTTAAGAAACTATTTTATTAGATGTTGTTACTGAGATTTATGTGATAGATGGTCAGAATTTCAAGACCTACAAAATGATACTGTTATTTCGTTAAATTTAAACAAACTTTTTAAAAAAAAATCTTTTAATTCACTGTTGTTTTCTGAGATCCACATTCCCCATGTTGTGCCATATCCTACATTAAGAACCTGAAAGGTTTAGAGGCTTCATAGAATCACAGAATCAAAGAGTAATTTAATAATAGAAGCTAAATATAGAAAAAGCAATTCTATGGAGAATAGATTTTGAAAATGAGTTTGAGTTATCAGAAAATTTCCTATTTGAGTATTTCTTATATATTTTCTGATAACTTATTTTCAGAATCCTTTTTTCATTGAGCTATCTGCCTTTTCTATGAGCTTTAGCCAAGAAAGGCTTCCAAGTATGCTTCTTTCTTAGTAAGTGTGCTTGCTAGTCTTAGTTTCTGCATTAAAATCAGTCATATTCCTGCTGAAATTTATTTGGATTAAGATCCGTTTCCAGTGAAGTTTGAGTGCAACTTGTTGAACATTAGTAAAAAAAATAACACTTCTATCAAGGTACAAAAAATACCAGGGTCATCCAGGAAAAGACCTGTCCTCATTCATTTCATGGAAGTTAATGAAATTATCTTATTCTTGTTAAGTGAAATCATGAGCATGCACATTCCATGTTATTTAATTAATTGGGAAAAGAAAATATTTTCTTCTCTGAACAGTAACTTACACTACTTATTTATCATGTAAACGAATATGATACAGAGATGCAGCACTAAATGTACTCAGGTACATAATACTGATAAAGTTAGAAATGTGGCAAAGCTTGTCAATCGATATCTGTAGTAAACATTTCCATAATGGTTTAAGTTTACATCTGACTGTAGGAATTAAATAAGAATCCCTAATTATTACAAATGTACACATCTCAGTAAACATGTTTCAGTGTTTGGTTCTCAATTTTCTCTCCCCATGTGTTTGCAAAATCAGTTTACATCTTCAAATTACATATATAAATTGTAATATATGGATTTCAATACTTCTGTTCAAATCAAGCAGCTGCAAAGTCAGCAGTTTGCTCTTTGTTTATGATTATGCAAGCTTTTATAACCATCTGATTATGAGATATATCACCTAAGGAGCAAACCAAACTACTAAGTAGCACATTTGTAAGTATCCCCAAAAGCAAGCCAGCATGCATGCAAACTATAATTCATGAGTGACGAGGGACTCTGCAATAACACACTGCTGTAAACAGCTGACTGTTTATGAACACGCTGGTACAGTAACAAGATATATATGCATAGATTGCATTATACTAGACATAAGCATCTCTCAGAATGTGAAGCTGAGTATGCAGTGTTGAGGAGTACATGAATGACCTGTAACAAGAAGGCAAAATATCCACAAAAATGCTCTATGCAAGAAAAGGAAATTTTAAGAACATTTCAGCATTTCTCTGAGCTACTTGAAATCTGGTATTTCTCTCCAAGGAGTTAGTTCTGATATTTTCATTCAAACTTATGAAGAAAAGAATTGTATTTTTTTAATATTTGCCAGTAGTCCTGTGGAATAATGTACTGCAAAAATTTGAACAAAAATCCTTTCTAAAATACTTAAACACCAGATTTCTTATTTTAAACATTACATGTTTTTGTGAAGTTTGTAAAATCATCCCATTTCTCTCCCTTCCTTAAGCCAGAGTTTCACTTTGGATCCACTGATATGATAACTTTTGAGAATGAGGGGATCACAGGATTATTTTATTTTTAATTTTAAGAGAAACATTAACTTTAAAATCTCTGTGTATAATTTTGTAATTTATTGACTTTTCTGATAAAAATGGAAAATAAAATGGCTGATGAGTTACAGTACAGTCCCAGAAAAGGTGAGAACAACAATTCTTTGATATTGACTTCAGTAAGTAGAATCTGAAATAGTTATAATTGGTATTTTGAAAACTAATTCGCCTCTGCTGTGTTTGGGATTAAGAGAAAGCTGTAAAGACTAAGTGATATAAAATGAAGAGTTGCAATACACAGCTTTTTAATATTATTAGAAATAAATTTTACAACCATTTCTTTAAAATTTGTGGAATTTCTGTTGTTTAACTTGTTAATTATATTATGCTTTTGAAACTATATTATTCAGACTGCAGTTCCAAAAACTCTATTGTCCTTCCCATATCATTAGTTATCAAGCTTTTATACACTTTCATAGTGTTTATAGACCAGTTATTGCCATCAAGAAATTTCTGTACCATTGGATTCTCCAGAGCATTATGAAACAACTAATAACACACTACAAGTTTTTAAATAACTTTTTTCATCACAGATTAGAAATACTGCATCACATTTTACAGATACTCTAGTTCTTACTGAAGTTCTGGCTCTGTGTTATTCAATGTCACATCAGACAATCCCTTATAATATCTTCAAGGAAATTTCACTTCTTGTACAGTGGTTATCTGGACATAGAAGACAAGAATTAATGATCCAAGAGAACACTGAACACACGACACACACTTGCATGTCAGGTCGAGGGGAGTACAATTCAGAAAAAGCAACATTCTTATTTTAATGTGTCATCTGTTCTTCATTTAAAGAGGGGGAATATAATATTCTGTCTCTTGTTTTTTTTTTACCAAATGCATAAAGAAAATAAATTTTGGTCCTGCAAAAAGGATCAAATTGGATTATGTAATTTGATAAAGATAAAATAAAAGTGTGAGTGACAACGCACACAAATATTAAGCACCTCTTATATACTGTGCCTGGCAAAATCTTGGAAGGCATGTTAAGGCACATGAAAAACAACAAGGTGCTTGGTGACAGCCAGCATAGCTTCACTAAGTGGAAATCCTGCCTGACCAATTTGGTGGCCTTCTGTGATGGGGATACAGAAGTGATGGATAGCGGTAGAGAAATTGACGTTATTTACCTGGACTTGTGCAAAGTCTTGGCACTGTCCCACACAACATCCTTGTCTCTAAATTGGAGAGACATCAATTTGATAGGTGGACCACTTGGTGGATAAAGAACTGGTTGGATGGCCGCACGCAAAGAGTTGTGGTCAATAGCTCAGTGTCAGGCTGGAGGCTAGTGATGAGTGGTGCCCCTCAGGGATTGGTGTTGGGACTGGTCTTGTTTAACATCTTTGTCGCTGACATGGGCAGTGGGATTGAGTGAGCCCTCAGCAAGTTTGTTGATGCCACCAAGCTGTGTGGTTTGGTTGATGCGCTGGAGGGAAGGAATGCCATCCAGAGGGACCTCATCATCCTCATGGCCCTCCTCTGGACTTGCTCCAACACTTCTATGTCCTTCTTACATTGAGGACACCAGAACTATACACAGTAATCCAACTGAGACATGGTTTAACTTTTCTATGTATTTCCTCCTTGAAGTGGTTTGCTGTACCAAATGAAGTTACTGAAATCAGACCGCTCAGAAACTGCAGTTCATTCCCTCAGAGGGAATCACTCTTTTTCTATAGCACTTCAGTTTCTGGTTTTTGATATTGCGATATTAAAGACATCAATTATGAAACAAGTGAACAGAAATAATCCTCCTAATGAAATGATGTATTTGTTCTAACCAACAACCATCATCAAGATATTTCTGTATTATTTAAAGCAAACAAATGTCTCATCCTCAAACTTCATGTCATTTATATGTGTTGCTTAAGACCTTTATCAAGTAAGGATTAAACAAAGAAGAGATGATCAGATTCTCTAGAGGAAAATAACAAAACAGAACTTTCCAAAAAGTAGAAGGGAAAGCACAAAAGCTGAAATCTAGGTAGTGTCAGGGTTCCATAAATGGAAAAATTAAGGGAATCTGAGGGGATATCAAGAAGAACATCCCTTACAGTGCCACAGTGCTCTGAAGAATGCCAGAAGCATTTGAATGCTGCACACAGGTTGTACCTGTGGAACTCTCAGCAATTAGACAACTCTGACATGCACCCAGGTAGAATTTTGTCCACCTAATACCTTGATCAGCTCCTGCTGGAGATATAGCTAAGACAGAATAAGTGTTTTATCATAAAACTGAATCAAATAATGACATTTCTAAGAAATGGAGAAATTTAATGGTTTTCCTTTTATCAAATGTGACTGGAGGACAGATTTATAAGAGTTAAAAGACTCACAAAAATAGGTATTTCAAGAACAGCTAAGCAGATAATATTGCATTTATATTTTTGTATCCAAATGTCTTTCATGTTCTACCTGCACACCCTTCAGAATTGCTCAGAAAGTAGGAAGCAGCAGCCTTAAGAATGTAATGTAAATCTGTGCCTTTCTAATTGTGGTTCTGCAATACGATTCCAAGGAGTGTGAGTTAAATAGCAGATCAGAGTGTAACAAACCCATGAACAATGTTCCTTGTATTAACACTGCAATAAGGTATTCTTCTTGAGATTAGTTGTTTATGGCTCCTGTTGAACCTTCTGACAAATTACATTGAACTTTTCCTGGAGAGGCCCTTATTGACTTCTTTAAGCCACATGATACTTAATGCAAATCAAAATGAGATAGCCATGGGATTTTTGATTATATCTGTCTTGTCTGTGCTGTAGGTAGGAATACACTCAGTGTCTACTGAACTACAGCAGGTTGTTACTTGTCTTTGGCTAGTTTTCTCTAAGACTGGTCTACCCAACAGTGGGCTAGTCACGAGAACTTTGGATTAAAATACAGCAGGGCCAGTTTATCTCAGGGTCAGGAACTGTTCCCAGCCATCTTTCATTTAGTAATATAGACATAACCTGTTAGTTTTAATTGTCTTCCCTTGCCATTCCTACCCCTTTAAATTGGAAACATAGACGGAAAAGAAGCTAGTGTATAAAATAATTTGCATCTCATTTGCCTATTGTTAAATGATAAAGCAAAGCAGCCTGTAGAAAGTCCTTAGGAATAAGGAAAAAGTGTCTGAAATGGAAAAGTGCAGCCAATGAAGCAAATATTTCTCAGCCTGACAAATTCCATATGGCCCTCAAGAAATATCACACTTGTGAAATTATATGAATACTTGACCTCTGTGCTGCTAGCTAGCAGCAGAAGGGAGGAGAAAGAAGTGGAGAAAAGAAGACAGAAACAGCAACTTCTCTGAGCTTCTCAACATTTTTCTGAATCTCCTATTTGGAAACACTCTGACACTATGTCTTTAGTAAGACAGATGTCACAGTGGTGTATTTGTTGGGAGAGTGCAAGAGATTCTTTATGTATTATGCTTATGTAGTATCCTCTAAAATTATTAAGATATAAGAACAAGTACAAGGAATTAAAAATATGAAATAAAAATACCAAGAATCCTCCAGATGCCTCTACTACCATTCAAGTTCAAATAGGCAAAGAAAATATACTTTATCTGGAAACCGGTGCAATTTCCTGTGACCTCTGTCATATGATGTCTGCAACTTTATCACCCCAAGAAAGTTAAATATTTCCAAGCTGTGGAGAATTTTGTCCAGATCTTTGTCAGGACCCTTATCAAAAATAGATTTACAATGCATCTTAAGTGCCAATATACTAGCTAGAAAAAGACTGATCATAATGTCTGCTCTGCTTCCTTCACGGTCTACCCTAATTATTCTTTTGTTTCCTTTGCTAACACATATGGTCATATAAATGTGAAATGCCTTTGACCATAACCTGAAGTTTAGTTAGTTCAGTTATTGAAGAAGAAAAGCTAATAGCAAAATGGGATGGTATAAAACGAGAGATACTTTATTTAAACTGGACGTCTAAACTTGTCCTTAAACCATACTGGGATATTTTATAACCAAGACACTAAAGAAATACAAGAATAAGATTTCTATAACATCCAAGATGAATATGGACTAAAACTACTAATTTGGTCCCTAAGCAGACACAGTTCATATCATGATAATCATTGATACTATGTGTGACAACTCCTAAACTGTTGTGTCCAGCTCCAAGATCAGCACCTCAAAAAGAATGCAGATAACTTGGGAGGAGGCCAGAAGAGGTCCCCCAGAAACAGAAAGATATCATTATGAGAAATGCTTCTTTTAATTTAGCAAAGAGGGGTTGGACTAGATGACCTTTAAAGGTTCCCTCCAACCCAAAGTATAATTTGGTGGATAAAGAATTGGCTGGATGGCCACACGCAAAGAGTTGTGCTCAATGGCTCAGTGTCTGGCTGGAAAGCCAGTGATGAATGGTGTCCCTCAGGGACTGGTGTTGGGACCGGCCTTGTTTAACATTTTTGTCGGTGACATGGACAGTGGGATTGAGTGCATCTTCAGCAAGTTTGCCAATGACACCCAGCTGTGTGGTTCGGTAGATACGTTGGAGGGGAGGAATGCCATTCAGAGGGACCTTGACATGCTTGTGAGGTGGACTGATGCCAACCTCATGAAGTTTAACCATGCCAAGTGCAAGGTCCTCCACCTGGGTCGGAGCAATGCCAGGCACAGCTACAGGTTGAGCAGAGAAGAGATTCAGAGCAGTCCTGCAGAGAAGGACTTGGGGGTGGTGGTCGACGAGAAAATGAATATGAGCCGGCTTCAGTGTGCGCTTGCAGCCCAGAAAGCCAGCTGTATCCTGGGCTGCATCAAAAGGAGCGTGACCAGCAGGTTGAAGGAGTTGATCCTGCCCCTCTACTCTGCTCTCATGAGACATCACTTGGAGTATTGTGTGCAGTTCTGGTGTCCTCAACATAAAAAGGACATGCAGCTGTTGGAACAAGTCCAGAGGAGGGCCACAAGGTTGATCAGGGGTCTGGAGCACCTCCCATATGAAGATAGGCTGAGGAAGTTGGGACTGTTCAAGCTGCGTGGAGACCTCATAGCAGCCTTCTAGTATCTGAAAGGGGCCTATAGGGATGCTGGGGAGGGACCCTTCATTAGGGACTGTAGTGACAGGACAAGGGGTAACGGGTTCAAACTTAAACAGGGGAGATTTAGATTGGATATGAGGAAGAAATTCTTTCCTGTTAGGGTGGTGAGGCACTGGAATGGGTTGCTCAGGGAGGCTGTGAATGCTCCATCCCTGGCGGTGTTCAAGGCCATGTTGGACAGAGCCTTGAGTGACATGATTTAGTTTGAGGTGTCCCTGCCTATGACAGGGGGGTTGGAACTTAATGATTTTAAGGTTCTTTCCAACCCTGACTATTCTATGATTCTATGATTCCAATTCTTTGACTGACTCTATGATAAAATGTTAATTGATGGCTTGGTTTGTCTTCAGAACAAACTTGTATGTGTGTATAAGTATTGACACCAGGAAATCAAATATGGTAACTGGTTCACAGCTCAGGTGACAATAACATTGTGGACCAGAAAAGCTGGAAATTGAACCTATATATATAAATAATATTGTAAATCAAATATATATTATATGAAGATACACAACGTTGTATTGAATTAACCTTCAAATATTTTTAAAAGAATTCTAGTAGACCCTTATTAAATATTTAAATCAAGTTGGGATATTTCTGCACAAGATATAGTATTTCTGGCAAGTAGGAAAGGAACATGTGATAATCCCAGGGCATGCTTTATGAAGGACAGACTAAACATTGGCCTTAAATGCTGCTGCCTTCTGGCTTTCATATCTGTGAAACATCAATCTGAGATTCTTTCAAATTGCCTCAGTCTTTGCAAGGGGGAACTTGTGAGTTTAGTCTCTACCATCTGAACACTGACATAGTGTAGAAGCTATCAATAATGGTCACAGTTTATAGTCTATGCTACTGCATTTTCCAGCCTTAGTTTAACAATCTCTGAGTTACCATGGATTCAGAGAATAAACATCCAGGTTTCTCAATATACAGACTGAAGCTTTGAAATCCACATGCCACTGCTTGTAATACCCAGAAACAATATTTGTTTTTTTTTCAGCAGGACAAGGAGTATCAGATGACTCTGGAAATCCAAGGTGTGAGCAGGTAGAATAGAAATCAAGAAGGGCATTTCTGTAGTTTACCCGTCTTCACTCATTATTAGTAATGGTCTATTCTTCTAATTAAAATTCAATCCAGAGTGTATAAATGGCTGGAATACCAAACTTTAAACATCTGTCTAAACCAGCTAAAGAATCAAGTGCTTAAACTATTATTACTAAAATGGTTGTTTGATGTTTTTGGAACAGAATATAATAGGGATATGTTTATAGACTGATGTGTACTTACCCACACACCACACATGGATAAGTCTTCTAAGCATTTTCTTTTTTCTTGAAATATCCCAGTGAAAGGACAATCTCTAGCACTTCTCATGCAAGTACAGTACTCTGTGAAATCTCTTATTTAGCAGAAGGAGGTCAGGGTAGGCTGTTTTGTATTCTTTTTAGTAGCTTATCATGAGTATACTTCATTGCTTTTCAGGGGATATTTCTTGAAATGTTAAAGCAGGTGTCTAAAAATGCCTCATATTTTGTGCAGTAACCCTCACTCATAAAACCCCTGCTATGCATGTTAAATCTTAATAGCTGGAATATATCATATTAACACACCAAGAGCTATATTGAAGTAACATTATGGAACTGAGACTTGTACCCAGAAAAAGGTAGGGAATTTAGTGTAAGTGATTTCATTTGAGCTTTACATCATTTGCACTGCCTGAGTGACACAAGGGTGTGAAATCAATTTGTGATGTTGAGTATATGAAGGCTGAGACTACAGTGTAAACTAATGCAGGCAAAAAAAAGCATGTGTGTCACAAACTGATTGCTAACTAGAAAGAATGCAGTGGAATTAAAAACATATCCTTCTCTCATATCTATACTTACATTTATGGATGAACATAAGCCAAATGAGTTAAAGGGTTAAGGCTGCCAGAAGCAGGGAACACCTAGCATAATTCTCCTCCTGTTCCATACTGTCAGCAGTTTCCAGGGACCCAGAAAGTACAGTTGCCTAGAAAAAGGGAGTTACTTGTTTTCTTGGCATTAATTTTATTCAAAGGTTTTATACTGTGGATAAAATTAATAAAAGAAACTCAGTTCTTAGTTGTGGGGACTGTGTATGTTTGTGGGGTGGGGAGGGAGGAGTTCTCACTCATTTTAAGAACAGTTATAAGAAAAATTTAAACAAATGTAGCAATGTGCTTTGATTGACTAAAGGCAATTAGTAAGACACATAATTACAGCTTTTGAGTGTTTTCCACAGAACTCCTTGTTTTTACCTTACCTTTCCTAACTTTTTTGACTTAGGCAGAGTAAATTCCATATAATATATGGAATATATGCTCCTGTGGTACAGTCAATCTGTAGGTTGTTCAACAAAGACATATGCATACAAGCTGTGCAAGACCTAAATAGGGCTACAAGTAACCACATATATGCTAGAAAGGTGGACAGCAGTGAGATACAGAAATGGTCTGTTCTGACCTGGGCAGTGGTAAGGTAAGGCAGAAACAAGAATAGCTGGGTACCTAATAAGTCATAATCAGCCAAATAAATCATACAGTTAGTGTCAGGCACCATTTCATTATGGTTAAGCTTAAGAAATTTCAAGTAATCTCCCTAGGAATGCAACAGAAATTCCTTCTGTTGAGTAATATTCAGAAATAAGTCAAAACTTTGGAGAACGATTAGTTGTGCAGTTGCCAGTGGTGTAGAGAATTCTCTCTTTCTTTTAATTCTGATTATTGATCTTCTTTAGACTATTTCTATATTTTAACTCTCAGCTAAAATCTCAACCCTGATCATTTAAATAAGGTAAAAGGCACATGAAATTATACAAAACATTTATGTTTTTTTTCTAGTAATAGCTTTTCCCGATTTGTTTTTCTTTTGAATAATCAGCTGAAATATATTCACTTGCATTGTCACAACTATACTTTCATAGTCCTTTCAAATATATCTTTATATTGACTTTTTTTAATAATCCACTTTTTTTTTTTTCCATTTCCTATAACTTTCAGTCACCAGCACTTCAGACCTTGAAAAAAGATGCTGTACAAATGCAAATACATAAGTAGATTCTTCCTCAATCCCCAGTTTTCAGTGTTCCATCTCTCCTTCTACAAGGAGGCTGGGATCAAATTTGAAGTTAAGGGAAAGTGGAGGGCAGACTAGGTGCATGACATTAATAAATCTACGCAATACATGCAGACAATCTATGCAACTACACACTGTGTTTTGGACTAGCCCTTTCTTCTTTCTATCCCAAAGTGTTTGCCCAATCATCGTTTCGTTAGTTCAGTTAGAGTTATTAACTGAATTGGGATCTGCTTTTAGGAGTGATCCATGTTTCAGGACCGTATAAATTTTTATGACTGAATTATTGCTCTTGCTGGAAATAATGCCAGTTTTTACAATAGAAATAGTGACAATCAGACCCTTAGCTGTTGTAGTGTTAGCACTGAGACTGTAAATGCAAAGACATTACTGGGCTTCCTGAGGGAATTACAATTACATGATATATATACTTACCTGATTAAAACCTCCCATCCATGTTTTAATGAGGAATCCTGGGAGCACATAAATCTTTTTGCCAACAGGTCCATAAACAATCTGGATTACTGGGACCAATGCTGCTATTCACTTCTTAAGATCATAGAATCATGGAATAGTTAGGGTTGGAAAGGACCTTAAGATCATCTAGTTCCAAACCCCCTGCCATGGGCAGGGACACCTCACACTAAACCATGTCACCCAAGGCTCTGTCCAACCTGGCCTTGAACACCACCAGGGATGGAGCATTCACAGGTTCCCTGGGCAACCCATTCCAGTGCCTCACCACCCTTACAGTAAAGAACTTCTTCCTTATATCCAATCTAAGTTTCCCCTGTTTAAGTTTGAGCCTGTTACCCCTTGTCCTATCACTGTAGTCCCTAATGAAGAGTCTCTTTGCAGAATCCTTATAGCCCCCTTCAGATACTGGAAGATGCCTCAGATATTAAGTTGGGTCTTCAGAGTAACACAGTACTAATGTAAAGATTAAATGGAATGAACCCTGTACTGGGTCCAGGACCAAAAGGAAAAATCATGTAAAGTTTAAAGAATGAATTAACAAAACAATAAGAAGCTTTTCTTTCCTCTATTCTCTGTCAAAAATGAAGCCTTCAAGACTCCCAAGAGAAAGGTTTTTCCTACCAGGAAAATATCAATCCAATGATACAGAATAAAGAATCTCATATGATTTGTAATTGCTACATATAATTATTCAAAATTCATAATCATTAACCATGATTACCTTGACTTCTGAAAAGTTCAGAAGTTCTCTGAATTCATGTGACTGGGCACTTTTCTATAGGGGTTCCCAAAAGACTCAGACATATTTCTGGTTCACAGTAGAAGCTACAGATTTTTTTCAAAACCTTTGATGAATTTTAAAGAGGCAATAAGATACAAACAATAATGAAACACTGCATTAATCTTTGTTAACATACAGAAAAATTGAGGCACATGTTATTTCTTGTAAGTGTCAGAGGAAAACAAACTCAGAAGTTAGGAATCCTTAGTTCTCCAGTCACTCTTCTATATGTAGACCTAATCTGTGTTAAAATCTCCCAACTAAGGCCACCTTTTCCTTCCAACTAAGCAGTAAGGGTAATGGAGCTGGAGACAGCTACCTGCGCTGTGATTCAGCAATGCACTTTCAAAGGACTGTCATCTCCTGGTGTGGGCAGTTCTGCATTTTTCAACCAGCACTTCTGCATAGTAAACACCTTCTGCCAAGCCAGATACAAAAATTTTGCTTGCACTTTTCAAGGTCCTGAATACACCCATAGAATCTGACTGCCCTAACAAACATCCTGGGACATTTACATGTGCATCAGCTGCTAACTCAAGCCTGGGCACCCCAGGTGGCCTGGGAAATCTCATGAGTTAGCTTGCATCCAGCCCTACTTCTGCTGCCCTAGATTACTGGCAGGCTTTCTGGGAAGGAGTCTGGACCTTTGTGCTAGGTACATTTGCTCCTGTCCCACTTATTGTAGTCACCCTTTGCTCATATCTTGCCTTGTGGAACAGCCCCCTACTTACTCCTCTGTGACAGGAGTTTTCACTTTCTTTCCTTCTCCTCTCTTCCTATTTGTAACATGGCTGCTCCAGCTTTGAGCTGAGCACTTATTTTTCACTTGTTCTTAATGATGTGAAGTCGTCAAACTACAGTTTAATAGGAAGCCAAAGAGCTGCTAATAATACTTGAAGTCTGGAGTTCAGAAGTCAAGTGTTTTTAGACTGCCATCTGGGTTCCAGAGAGAAAGAAAATTAAAAAAAATCCTTCTTATTTTCTGCCTTCACCTTTGCAGGGCAGTCTGCAATGTTATAATAACAGTACTACTTATGTTTAACCTAAGCTCCTTCAACTGAGGTATAACTGACTTCATTTCTCTGGAGAGGTTCAGATTTGAAGGTGAGTTGCTTAAAGTCATAGATCAACAGAACTGAAAATGCAGCTGTTATGTTCAGTATAGCCCACATTTTGTAACCTCCAACTTGTGCTTGCTTCCAACTATGTCCCAGTGTTCAGTCAGAACATCTTGAAATCTTTGTCTTTCCTGCCCAGCATTCCTCAGTACTTGGTGGAAAGAAGAAAGATCTTTCAGAGGGCAGGTCTGGTTTCTTTCTTTTGGCAAAATATGAAACAGGCTCTCACTTCAGGTACATTAAAGACTTAATTGTAAAATGCTCCCTTATAATCAACTGCTGTTTCTAAAAAAAAATCAAAACTGATCAATTTCATGAAGGAAGCATTCAAACACAATGCTCAGCACTTATGCCCAACAATGAAAGAGATGGATTCATTGGTCAATTGAATGATAGATCCTACTGTTTATCTATAGATATCTCTTCCCTTCCTCCACCCTTGCTCTATGTCTTGAGTCGTAGAATCATAGAATTATTAGAATAATTTAGGTCAGAAAAGAATTTTAAATTGAGTCAAACTGCAAACATAACACTGCCAAGTCCACCACTAAACCATGTCCCCAAGGGCCACATATACATGCCTTTTAAATACCTCCAGGAATGATGACTAGCCCACTTCCCCGGGGCAGCCTGTTCCAATCCTTGACAGCCATTTCAGTGAAGACATTTTTCCTAATAGCTAATCTATGGTTCAACTTGAGGCCATTTTGTCTTGTCATGGTGCTTGTTATTTGGGAGAAGAGACAAACACCCACCTCACTGCAACCTCCTTTGTTAGTTGTAGAGAGCAGTAATGTCTCCCCTGAGGCTCTTTTTCTCCAGACTAAACCCCAGTTCCCTTATCTTGTCCTCTTAAGACTTGCACTCTAGACCATTCACTAACTTTTCTGCCCTTCTTTGGATATGCTTCAGCACCTCAATGTCTTTCTTATAGTGAGTAACCCAGAAACGAACATAGGATTTGAGGTGCTACCTCACCAGTATCAAGTAGAAGAGGATGATCAATTCTCTGGACTTGGGTCACTCCCTTTCTGGTACAAACCAGGATGCCTTTGGCCAGCTTAGAGTCAGGTGATACAATTATTAAGAGGAATAGTACGGATTTTATGTTAGCAGCAGATACTTTTCTGCTAAAAATGTAAATTCAGAGGATATAGTAAAATAAAACCTAAATATTATGAAATAAATTAATTTCAAACTTTTGAGTGTCAAAGTTAGAAAGAGGGAAGGAGAAAATGGGAAGGATGGCATTAGGGTTCTGTTCATTATTTTGATGTTCACAAGATAATGAGCTTGAAATCTTCTTTTATAGACATAAGACCTGCTTGACATGCTGTTATTATAAAAAATTTTGTAGCTGAAAAGACTGTTACCTAGGGAAATTTACATATGTAAATTAGCATAGGGTAAACATGTCATTGGTGGTTTTCTGCTTTCATTAGTAGTTATACAGAGTAACAGCGCTATCCATGTACAAATTAACACCATTTTCTGTGCAGTTCTCATTTATTAATTTAATAACAAATCACTCCGAATCCCATGGTACTTTGGTTATATGGAGCTGGCTGGATCCTATAAACTATCCAACCTATAATTTTAGTTTTAAGTACAGCTCCTGCTTAGCATATCTGAGAGTAAATTAAATGTCAGATTGATATTTGCTCTTTGGGGAGGCTTATATAGCTGTGATATATAAAGCAATATAAAGCAGTTTCTAAAACTTTAGCACAAAATTTAGATTAATTGAAATTGATTTTAATTACCTGTTTCACCAATATATGTCAGTTTCACAATGGCATTATGAAATAATGTTTTATATTACCGATAACATATTTATATGTGGGTTGGGTTTTTTAGTTTGTCTTATTTTAGTGACTAATACAAGAATGGCAGCTCCTTTGCAGTCTTACTGGAAGGTAAACCAAAAGCAGTCTAGATAAGGTAAAACAAGTGGCCAGTCTTAGACAGAAAGTTGATCTAAGCTGGGGATTCTGTCTTTTCTAAGGTATAACTAAGCCCTGTCCTGCTAGGCATGTTTCGCCGTTCCTCCAGGGAATGAACTATTCTCAGTCAGCGATTTACTCATTCCTGTAAAACCATCTGACGACATATGAGAGACAGCATTTGTAAGCACCTTGTAGAGTAGGACATGGACAATACAATTGGTAACTGTGGTATGAATTTTAGGATCTGACTTGCACAAATAACAAGAGAAGTTGTTCATTGGGCCAAGCGGTCTCTGAATGAAAACAAAAGTAGTAACAGGAGTGAACTTTGGAGGAGGCAGGCTTTAATAATTGTTACAGGAGCCAATCACAATTTGAACAACTGATTCTAATGAATTTATATTACTGGACGTCAAAACTACCTCTACTATGATAAGCAAAATCATCAGTTGGGGAAGAATAATGAGGTATCTCACAGTAACTTCATTTAGAGCAAAATGTGTGTATTCTGAAGCCATAGGGATGTTCTCAAAGGGTTTGTGGCATTGCTGTATGCCACATGCAATTCCCTCTAAAATGAGCTTTCTTAGGGTATAATTTCTTCCTGAGAACAATGAATTCAGTGTGCATTCAGGGCAGCTTTAAATCATCACCCAGTGAATTGCATGAAATTGCCAGCTGAATATAGTGTAGTTGTTACCATATGTGAATATATGTTGCTAAATGCTTGTATGTCATGGTTCTTCACTTTCACAATGGTTTTGTATGAGCCTACTATAATACAAAAAATGTGATAAAATTGAATTAAATACTGCATTCTCATTGAAAGAAAAAGCAAAGTTTTGAAAATGAGATAACTAGTCTTAGAAAGCTAAGGAAGAGGATCACACAGAAGATGACAACTTCCTTCCAGATCCCATGGCACTGAAAGGCTACATTAGTTTCACATTGAAGCTATTTGAGTCAATCGCATTTCCAGACTTTAATATCCCATGGAATTGCCTTGTCATTGCAACAACCAAGAGAAAATGGGATAGGAAAAGGGAGGAAATTGCAAAGCTGAGAGGAAATTAGATCAACTTTGCTTGTCAGGCCTATAACTCGTTGCACCCTGGATCAGTTACCAACATTAGCTGAAGCTGCTTCTCAACAGTTTAAGCCAGATATTTTGGAGGTGAAGCAGGAGTTGGAAACCAGGACTCCATTGAGTGATCCAAACCCCAGACTAAAAAGTCTTTGCTTCTCCCTCTTTTTCTCTGTTATTCAGTGAGTACTAAATAGATAATAATCAGGATCAGCTCACTGATATATCTAATAGAAAATACCTGTTTTGAGTATCAGTCTTTCTTATGTCTGGTTCAATGTTCTATCAGCTTGACTACTGGATATAAAAAAAAATTTTTGCCTGGGATTTTTGAGTCAATCAGAAAATGCCTGTCATAGACTAGATGATCTTAAGGTTCTTTCCAACCCTAACTATTCTACAATTCTATATGCATCTTTAAAGCTAAGCTTCCTGGAAGTACTCAGTAAACTTAAATTTATCTTTATTGAAAAATTCTTTTCCCAAATACATTGGAAGTCTGGTATTATATTGCTTAGGCTTATCAAAACTTACGTAGTTTAAGCATAGTGATCATTAGAAGTGTAGACTCCTAAGAATGAATCTCATAAGGTTATGTGGTAATTAAATGGGGGATTGTAAGCATTAATTTTATCCAAATTAAACTTAGTTGCTTAAAAATGTGGTTAGAACACCTTGTTCATCTAATCTTTTCTTCTGGCTGCTCTGATGTCAACAGAACAGTTGCAGAACAGTTACTCAATACAACTATCCCTAATTTCAGTAGATATGCTGTGAAAATATTTAGTTGTTTTTCTCTATCAGAAGAATACTCTCAAGCATTATTGTGACATTTCCAAATGCAGTATCTGTTTAAAAAATATTTTGAAAACAACTGGAGAGGGAATTTTAAGGTTTTTTGATTGATTTATATTCTTTCATTATTCCGCACATACCATTTTGTCAATAAAATAGTATTTTCTGATATTTTCTAAATTCTGATAAATTTCTGATATTCTCTAAATTCTAAATTTTAAGTCTTCCCTGTGTGCATTTTCTAATAAACACATCAAAAGAATATTTTCCAAAAATTTTTAAGTGTATGATCCAAAATAAAATTTTACTGCTTTTATACTGTCTATTTCTTTTTAGTTTACACAGACATTCTTGAGAACAAGTTGTAGTTGTTTTAATGGTGAAAAAATGGATTCTAGTATTTTGTATATGAATATCGATGAAAGCAACTTCTAATTCAAATGTACAAATAGTCCCTTTGAAAGGCATACACTTTTAATCAGACATAAAAAATATGCCATGTGATTTATACAGTTCATGCAGATTAGCTAGCAGAGATTGTACTTCAGATATTTTCAATCATTACTCATAATGCAAACAAATTCAAAGTGTCTCAGTAATCATAACTAAAAATGTCTATGCAATTTCTGCTCTCATTCTTCAATGAGAAAAGATGCAAATGTTCTCAAATAAGTGATACTTTGCATACCATTTATTCTATTCTATGACATATTTTTGTGTGGGAACGGACACGTCAAGAAAGACAATTTTTTTTGGTGTTCCTGAAATAGGCAAAATCATCTTTAATCTTTGCCTTAGTTATCATTGGCTACCACACAGTTTTTAATAAAAGCTTGTGTTGGCTTTTTTTTGTAACTCTGTTTCTATTGTGTGCTTTCCAAAGGTCTAGCAATGAGCTTATTCTGCTTCCTGTAGAACTATGTCAGCTATGATTAAGAACACCAGAAAGATTAGATTTAGATATTTCCTTCTCAGTTGCCATCCTGTTGTTCTCCAGTGAGTCAGTCCAGTGAGTGAGGGTCAAAATTGATTCTGAAAAAAAAAGATGGGAAAGTTCAAAGATCATTTCAAAAAGCACTTACAGCAGCATACTCTGTTGATAGCATTTTCAATAGATATAATGTAAAAAGTTTCTTGAAATCAGAACTTCAGAACTATGCTCCTCAATGGGGCTTTGGGCAACCTGGTCTACTGGGAGCTGTCCCTGGCCATGACAGGGGGGGTTGAAATAAATGAATTTAAGGTGCCTTCTAACCTTCAAAACCATTGTATGATCTTGTGACTTTATGATTAAACATCAGAGAAAGTAAGTGACAGAACACAGCTTGGAATTTTTAACCTAATGAAATAACTGCCCAAATATATGAGAGCAAAATTACATACCTGCCATTCATTTTCAAAAGCAAATAATGTTCTAGTGGCACCAGTCATATGTTAACTTGTTATCTTGTCACTGTAAATATTTGCTGAAGTAGATTTTATTAGTGGCCAGATATTTTTATTCAAGTGGATTCCAGATAGTACAAAAAATGAAAGGGATAAAAATTTTACGGGTACATTGTAAATAAAAAAAGCTATAGGGTGAACTTGCTATCCTGGATTTGGAGAAGACTGAGGTTCTTAATGACCCTCTTGCCTCAGTCTTCAACGGCAAAGGCTCTGACCACACCACCCAAATCTTGGAAGGCAGACGTGGGGACTGTGAGAATGAAGACCTTGGGCCCACTGTAGGAGAGGATCAGGTTCAAGATCATCTTAAGAACCTGAACATGCACAAGTCCATGGGACCTGATGAAATCCATCCGCAGGTCCTGAAGGAGATGGTGAATGAAGTTGCTAAGTCACTGTCCATCATATTTGAGGGATCATGGAAATCAGGTGAAGTTTCCAACGACTGGGAAAAGGGAAGTATAACCCCATTTTCAAGAAGGGGAAAATGGATGACGTGGGGAACTACAGACCAGTCAGTCTCATCTCACACAGTCTCCCACGCGACATCCTTGTCTCTAAATTGGAGAGACATCAATTTGATAGATGGACCACTCAGTGGATAAAGAACTGGCTGGATGGCCGCATGCAAAGAGTTGTGTTCAATGGCTCAGTGTCTGGCTGGAGGCCAGTGATGAATGGTGTCCCTCAGGGATTGGTGTTGGGAGTGGTCTTGTTCAACATCTTTGTTGCTGACATGGACAGTGGGATTGAGCGTGCCCTCAGCAAGTTTGCCAATGACACCCAACTGTGTGGTTCGGTAGATACGTTGGAGGGGAGGAATGCCATTCAGAGGGACCTTGACATGCTTGTGAGGTGGACTGATGCCAACCTCATGAAGTTTAACCATGCCAAGTGCAAGGTCCTCCACCTGGGTCGGAGCAATGCCAGGCACAGCTACAGGTTGGGCAGAGAAGAGATTCAGAGCAGTCCTGCAGAGAAGGACTTGGGGGTGGTGATTGATGAGAAAATGAATATGAGCCGGTTTCAGTGTGTGCTTGCAGTCCAGAAAGCCAGCTGTATCCTGGGCTGCATCAAAAGGAGCGTGACCAACAGGTTGAAGGAGTTGATCCTGCCTCTCTACTCTGCTCTCATGAGACATCACTTGGAGTATTGTGTGCAGTTCTGGTGTCCTCAACATAAAAAGGACATGCAGCTGTTGGAACAAGTCCAGAGGACGGCTACAAGGATGATCAGGGGTCTGGAGCACCTCCCATATGAAGATAGGCTGAGGAAGTTGGGACTGTTCAGCCTGGGGAAGAGAAGGCTGCGTGAAGACTTCATAGCAGCCTTCTAGCATCTGAAGGGGGCCTATAGGGATGCTGGGGATGGACTCTTCCTTAGGGACTGTAATGACAGGACAAGGGGCAATGGGTTCAAACTTAAACAGGGGAGATTTAGATTGGATTTAAGGAAGAAATTCTTTCCTGTTAGGGTGGTGAGGCACTGGAATGAGTTTCCCAAGGAAGCTGTAAGTGCTCCATCCCTGGCAGTGTTCAAGGCCATGTTGGACGAAGCCCTGTGTGGCATGGTTTAGTTTGAGGTGTCCCTGCGTATGGCAGGGGTGTTGGAACTAGATGATCTTAAGGTCCCTTCCAACCCTGACTATTCTATGATTCTATGAGTCTAAATTGATAAATTGTCCTGTAGCAGTTAAAAGCAACAATTAACTTGGGCTACTTCTTAGTAGAAATAAGGAGCTGGAGCCTTTCAACTCCAGAGACCTGTAACTCCAGAACTTCTATTGTAAATAAATGAAGAAAATAGGAAAACTGCTATTAAGGAAATCAAAGCATTGTAAGAACTGACACAGCTGGACTGACCTTATTAATTGGTAAATAAACTGTCCTTTTCCATTCCTAGTTTTCGCAGTTATTTAAAGTGTATTTTATTCTGCCATACTTTTCCTTGAAGGTGGCTGGATTTTAGTGACAGTTGTAATAATAATATTCTGCTTGGTTCAATTATACTTAAATTTATTGACCAATCCTTTATTATGTTCATATACTAGATTTAATAGTACTACTCATATATATGTTTAACAGGTTTTGACTCAGCATTGAATTTCTTCTTCCATTGAAGTACCTAGTTAACTGTCTATCAGTTGTAAAGGAGTCAGAATTTCAGCTATGGTTCATATTATTAATTTCCTTTGTATCTGCTATACATCTTATTTGCTCGTATCTTGCAGTCATTATGGCGCTTCCTAAAATCACTTATGAACAAGAAGTATGTCAAAAGCGCAAATATATAAAAATATAAAATAAAAAAAAAAAGAAAAGAAGCATATTTCTATGAAGAAGAACTCTGCAATGGGATGAAGAGAATAGAACACCAAAAAATTTACTAATGAACCTTTAAATTCTCTTTGGAGATTAAAAAAAAATAAATGTTTTAATGATAACAGATGAGCAGTTAAAGGACACTAAAGATGACCCCAAAAGCATACCTATAAATGATAAAAACAGCAGTTACTCAAGTTGCCTGGGATAATTTCTTGCATGTAGTAATAGCAACATTCCCCCTAATGTCTTAGCATTGAGACCTGTCATATACTGATAAGGTTTAAGACTGAGCTGTTCTCAGATTTAGGTTTTCTCCCAGCCTCTTCCACCCCCCTATTTCCTGTTATTTGTAGATGTTTTGAAGAATTTTGCTATCAGCTTCTCAGTGGGGAGACAAACACAGGATAGTTTGAATATTTAAATTCCTCCCAGCTCTAATTGTTTCATCCTGTCAGGAAAGAGGTCAGAAATAATACTACTTAAAAAACCTAAAACTTGAAACTCTGAACCAGTGTCAACTCTAACGTATTCCATCTGTTTTCTTGTTGTTTTGGTTGGCTTTGTTTTTTTTTTTTTTTTTTTCCTTTTTTGGTTTTTTCCCCCGTTCCACC
>NDXB01000986.1:144803-157945 GCA_002631895.1 Agapornis roseicollis
TTTTTTTTTTTTTTCTTTCCCTCTGCTGATTCTCTCCCCAGTCCCAGCTTGCAGATTGCTTATACTGAAAAAGAAACAAAGTCATGGCTTGAGTGTTATTCCTCTGTTCTCTCCAGGTGCTCACCCAACAGATACATACAGATCAGCCCTCCTTCTTCCTTGTTGTCTGAATAATAGTAATAAGAATGGCATAAGCCACAGCAAGGCACATGATGTTAGATTTTGATCGCTGATATCCTCCACGTGATCATCTAGAGACCTTGCTAACTTATTTCAATTAGCATGTCAAGCATAAATTTGAAATATTGCCAAGGAGAGACAGGGAAAATGCAAACCCAAAGTTTTCTTTCTTAGGTGGGATTAGCCTGAGACGATAATGAAGCTGCCAAAGTAATCTGAATGCTGTAGCCAGAAGAGGTGATGCCCTTCCTGGCTGACTGACTTTCTATTGGTAGCTTGTCATAATTTATAAAACATAATCCATAGAGCAATGGGAACAAAGAATGTCTGGAGAGGCCAACATAGATAAGAGAACCCAGGAAGACCTCTGCTAACTGTGAATACTATCATGAAGTTGTTCAACATCATTGGACCTTCTCTGTCAAATTCTGGACCCTCTCTGTCAAACTCTTTCATAACTTAACCAAGTCTGATCTATTTGGGGAAATAAAACCCAATTAAAAAAAACAACAACAAAAACCCCAAAAAGTAGAAAAACAGGGGACTAATGAGGTTGTACTAACAACAAAAATGGCTTAGGATTATTATTTATTTCTGGCAACACTACATCTTCTGCACAGCCATAGAACAACTACAGTTATTTTCTGCAAAAAAAAAAAAAAATAGGAAAGCGCACAAGAGTCTGTTTCAGATTTTTGTGGGGTTTTTTCCCCTGCTCATTACATGTGCATTAGCACTATTCTCTTTTGTGGATTTTATGCTTTTAAAGGGAAGTGGATTACATAGATTGAGGTGGTTTTTGGTTTATTTTTTTTTTTCAGGTGCACATATCATAGAACTTAAAATAATTACTGTGAGGGGAAACCATTTAGAAATGTTCGGTCATGTTAATGATTTAACATTTTTTTTTATAAAAAATGGAATGTGCTGTAGAAGCAACAACAACAAAAAAAATAGGTTGTTGCTTAGATCCACTGTAAATTTTCACCAGTGTTAGAGAAACTTTTGTGGTGTCAGCTAAAATCAGTAAGGCTGAAGGTCAGTTTCCTTTGTAGATAAAGGAAAAGTAAGGCTCAGCTATCATATAATTAACCTGGCCAGCACATGTTGCACAGTTGTCCTCACCTAACTCATATTTTCTGTTGATATACATAATTTTCTTTTTACCTGGTTGGCAGAGAAATGCATTGCCTTTTAGGTAACAAATAATCAATAATCAGTAATAAGACTGGTGCATTCCTTTCTGGGAGAAATCAGTTTGTGGGAGGACAGGAGGAGTTTTTCATTATCATCTTTCACTTCTGTTAATTATATATGTTCCAGAACTTCTGCTGGAATATATAACACACTGGAAAAAGAAGATGGGTTGTTTTCTGTGGTCCTAGATTTATGTCTGATTAGCTGTGCATTTATGGTCAAATTCATATCATTTAAAGCAGCAAAATGTTGAAAGATGAGGTAATGTACAGTGGGTCTTAGGGTTAGAACTACACTAAAACCATAACTTACAGTTACTTGCAGTAGGCTGCCCAAGAAAAAGGTCTTCAGGCAAGGAACAAGTCAAGAAATAATGATTCAACCTCATCTCTTTTTTTCAATTTATATAAATAAAAATCTCTAATGATCTTTAAAAATATGGCATGAATTATTTTCAATCTGGACATGCAAATGCTCATAATGAATATGTACATTTTATGCACACATCAGAGAAGATGCCATCTAGCACTTGTAAAATTTAGAATAAAATGTCGGGGTTCTATAACTTAGTCTGATATTAATAGACTGTGGCATCTTAGACAAATCCCTTCATTATTTATGCTTTGTTTCTACAGCCTATGGTCTCTAATTAGAGACAATTTCTTGGGCCACAGTTGGACAATTACTTCTTTTATGCAGGACCAAACAACCCCGAATCTATAAGAAAAAAATTAAGTAAGACTGGATATACTTTTGAAAACCATGTCAGGACTAAGCAGATATGTATTTTGGCCATGCTTAGGCATGTATATATTTTATCTTGACCATTTTCAAATGTTTATGAGAAAGTTATTTTCCTCAGTTTTACTCTGCAGCATTTCTTACAGAGTACAAATAGCCAGCTCTAAAAGAGTAGCTTTTTGGAAACTGCTAGGCAATGAGAAGGTAGGTGTGTACAGAGCATTTTCCTAACAAGTTCCTTTTTAGATGCTCTTTCTGGTTATTTGAAAATTTTTAAGGTAAGGGTCTTGACACCTGTAAACTGAGAGACTGAGAGTCGTCTAAGAAACAGGAACAGTATAAAAAAGCTCAAGTTGTATGAAAGCATATAGGAAAAAAGTCTGTATAGGCCTATATAAAGTTAGTCCTCCAACCATCAACTTTCAGCTAACTTTTGAATCCTGGATGTGTTCTTGGATGTTTGTATGATCATGTGGAGTATATAAATAGAGTCTTTTTGTAACGGAAAACCTGTGAAATATCCAATAACAAAATAAAAGCTAACCCTTCTTTCTGTATTCCTCAGCTTTTCTTAGAATGTCAAGTGACACATCAGGAGCTAACATGAGAAACAGCAGTAAAAAAAGTAATCCAAGTAGTTTGCAGGAGATGTAAATCTTGAATATGTATTTGGAAGACAGGTGAAAGCTAGGCCAAAGACTTGGTTCCACAAGGGTTAGCACAAAAGAAGCCATTGATCAGTGACTGTCTAATGAAAGAAAAGTGGAGAATTTAACATAATTTTTTTAATTTTTTTCAAAACTCAGAAAAGAGCATGGGCTTTTCATTTGCAGTAACAGAGTCATAAGAGGATGCTCATTTCTACAATGAAAAGGCAAAAATAACAAGCATTCAAAACTGGGACACTGAAAATTCAAATCAGTGCAAGAGGTTTTCTAAATTATAGAGTGGAGAAGTTGCAACAGAGGATTTAGAATTGCATCCATTGATTAGACACAAGGTAAACAGGATTCTGATGCTTAAGAAATGTTGACTTAATCTCTCTTGCTCTCAGAATGCTGAGAATGCTGAGGAAAGCCCAGGTGTGCTTTAATTCCCAGCCTCCTCAGGGAAATGCTCTCAATGTATTTATTAAGCTGTGTGGATAACAGCATTTAATAAACTATTTTCAAACACTGAAGATGTTTGCTTATCTGAGAGTGAAAGGGGGGAGAGACAAGTAGTCTCTGCTCTTCTTTTGATGGCTTTATAGATGGAAATTGTGGCAGAGGTTGGAATAGGGACACTGCTGAAATGTGCCACTCCTCACCAAACCCAGGTTGGGGTGCATGGGCTGCAGTTACTGCACTCTCAGAGTCCTGAAATGTTGTTTCAATAGTTAGGAACAAATTTAATTTCACAAGGAGTGCAGGAAGGGGTAAAATGACTGTCTTATTACTCCAAACATGTGCCCATTTTTCTTGCAGCCTTTGGTCTCTGTGCTAGGATTTCCAATAACGTGCTACTTAACGCTTTTTGGTTTTGTTGTGCACTCTTTGTGTGATGTAAGCACATGCCTGCGAGTAGTTGAGATTAGCAGTTGAGGCATCCATTTATTTCCTACAAACTAACAAACAGCTATTGGCTAATATCAACTTCTAGCTGACACCATCTGGACTGACTTTAGACTGGTGCCACGTAGTTACCTATTCTATAGTGACATTTTCAAATGATTCAGGATAAGAAATAAGTCAGAGTGAGAAATCTGAAAACTTGTCAGATGTTATGAAATAAGTAAATAGTAACATAACACCATTCATTTATTGTAATGTCATTAATATGGAGATTCTGTACTTGGGCTGAGTTTTAGTCTTATGTGTGAACTAAATTTGCCACTGGGATAAGTTGCTGAGAACATTGGCGCTTTAGACAGCAGCAAAAGAGAATGCATTTCTTTTCTTTGGTGACTTTGGTCTAAAGTCGTAACATATGCTTTCTAATACCAATAACATATGGCACACTAAGCATGTTAATGGCCACAGTTTTGGTGGAGTTCATGTGCATACAACTGGCAATTAGTCACCCAACTGCATATGAACAATTGACTAATTAGTTACTCAGCTGCATATGGACATGTGAACACCACAGGCACATCAGGGTGAGCTAAGCTGCATAGCTTTGTGTGCCCTAGTATTTGCATTAAACTTTCCACTATGTCCCTCTACCTAAATGTCAGAGGTAGGAGGGTCAGTAAAAAGGGATGCTTATTTGCACAGCAGAAGGTGTTTGCTTTGCCTGGGGAAAAACCTCTTCTGTTTGTCCCTGTGCATTAAAGAGAAGTCTATGCAATTTAAAATAGTTTCAGGTGAAGAACTAAATTTTTTTTTTTTTAATTAACCCTTCATTTCACACATTCTATGAGACTGTCTGATGTAAACAAGTTGTATTCCTGCATCCTTCACAATTTATTTATTTATATTTTGTACTTGCCATCTCAAATGGATTTCAATGCAGGACAGCTAGGATTTGACATGAATATGATTTGACAGGTTGAAATACATACTGGAAAGTTTGTAAGCTAAAATTGACTATAGGATATGTTTCATATATTGGACTGTATACCCAGCCCTCATAAGGGAGTATGCCATGGGCAAGTATTAGCTCTGCCACTGCTCAGGTGAGCACAGCTTTAGGGAAATTCATGAAGTTCCTTATCTGTAATTTTTCAGCAAATGGGAAAATATGTTGTTTATAATTTAGAAGAAAGTAAGCAGTAGTAGGAATAGTAATAATTCACTAGTGCTCTTACAGTCACTTTTCTATGACACAAAGGTTGCATTGACATTTAATTAACATACACATTTGAACTCCTCACTCTTCTTGTACTTGCAGTAAATGCAAACTTCTATTGATATCTGTAACACTTGATTTTTAGTTGAACACCATAAGGAATACATTTTTAGAAATCCATTAAAGCCTCTGGCTACATTACACATGTTTGATCATACCAGATACTTCCAATCTGACAGTTACTTCATTTTGACAAAAGAAATACAACCATTGTCAATAAATATTGTTTCTTGCTTTCTTGAAAATACTCTTACTGCATATCCTCTTGATGTCTGAGTATTCATGAAGTTATCCATGATGTATTGTTTTTAATTGTGATATACAAATTTTTATATCAGATATATCTAGCTTTTCTGACTTCAACTATTTAAAAGTGTTTTGTCTAAACTAATAGAATGAAACAGGGATCTACTTAGGATGGATAATGTTTGCAATGATCTAAATTATTTTTAGGCTATGTATTTCTGTATTGGCTCTAGTTCTATGCTTAGAAACTTTAAATCCAGTTGAATTAGTAGAAAGGAGTTCCTCATAGATGTAGGTTGACTCTGGCAGGCAGCTACCCCAAAACAGCATCTTGTTCACTCTCCTCAGTGAGATGGGAGAGAGTATCAGAAGAGTAAAAGTGAGAAAACTCATTGGTTGAGATAAATACAGTTACAGGTGAAGTAAAAGCTGCACACTCAAGTAAAGCAAAATAAAGAATTTGTTAACTACTTACCATTAGCAGGCAAATGTTTAGCCATCTCCAGGAAAGCAGGGCTCCATCATGCATAGCAATTATTTGGGAAGACAACAGCACCATACAGGCAACTATGAAGAAACAAGTTACTATGAAGAAACAAGCTACTATGAAGAAAATTAACAATATCCCAGACAAAAACTACAATGGAGAAGGATCTTCTGATGTCAAGGATTTCCTATCTCTCACACCACCCATCAATGAACAGGCTGAGGGTGTACAAGAAGTGAGGGGACACAGCTGACCCCGACTGACCAAAGGGATATTCCATACCATATAACATTCACTTAGCAAGAAAAAGCTGGGGGAATAAGAATGAAGGGAGGAATGTTTGAAGTGATGGTGTTTGTCTTCTCAAGTAACCATTATGGGTGACAAAGTCCTGCTGTCCTGGAATTGGCTGAACCCCTGTCTGCCTGCCAATGGGTAGTGAATAAACTCCTTGTTTCACCTTGTTTGAATGGGCATCTTTTCCTTGCTTATTAAACTGTTTTATCTCAACCCATGGGTTTTCTCACTTTTACTCTTCCCCTTCCCACCAGATAGGAGTGAGTGGCTGTTCGGTGCTTTGTTGCTGGCTGGGATTAAACCACAACGGTGATATTCTGTTACATTTTTTTTTGGTACCACAGATTTGTGCTATAACCCTCGTGCTCATTATCCTCTTTTGCTACATATGTGTCATTCAACCAAATTCTGCAGCTACTTCTGTAAGAATGTGTGTTCTTTTCAAAACTTTTTAAAATTAACTGGGGTTTTCTTGCTGAGTCTGCTTCTGTTCTCATTTTTTTCTCTTTCTGCAAGCTTTCTTCTCCGATATTAGAATTATTCTCTTTTCCATAGGAATTTTTGCCATTCATAACTATATTCAAACTAGGTCTGATGAAAGATCCTTCCCAATTAAAATGCCAAAAGAACATAAGAAGAACTCCCTTACTTTCCATTATGGAGAGAGTTAATGTCATTAAACTGCATGCTTTTTCCCAAACTTGATTGCTCTTTCAAACACTATCATTATAGTTAGTTGAAAATTTTCTAGGTACTTAGGGAGATTTATGTAGAACCAAAGAAACCACACACACGCACACATATGCACAAGCACACACATGCACACACAAATAAATCAATTTGATAGAACAAAGGCTTCACTGGACAGATTTCCAACTTTTGTTTCTTTTAACTTTAGAGGCAGCTTTATGGTTGCAAGGGATGTTTTTCTCTGACATTACCTGTAGGGAGTGAGGGCGATATGATTTGTATGGAGAACAGTTTGGGAATTAGCTCTGAGTCCTTGGTGCTTTGACAAGCCCTAGGGCAATGAACTGGGGCTTGTAAGGCCAGAGGATGAGAGGGTTGTGAGAGGGTCTGCAACATTGTGACTGGACTATTCACCTGGAGAGATTTACATGGGCCAATGAGATTGAACATTGTATGTTTGTGCAGGTTGGGAAAGTACCGAACAAGGGGATAAAAAGGGCTTGGTAGTAATAAACAAAGATTTGAGTCTCTTCACCAACTTGAGTCCATGTCATGAAATGCCACAACTATCTACATGGATGACCGTTTTAGTATGGTTATTTTAATTTACTTTTTGTAGTATTTATGGAAATGCTAGCTAAGAACACCTGGATACTCTAGGTACAGTATAGGCAGAACCTTTTCTTTACTGATGTTTGTGGATTTATAGATCTGTGCTCTAGAGTTATTTGAGCCCTGTACATCAGAAATTGTTCTGGGCTGTAAATAGATTTTTTTTTTTTTTTAAGAACTGATGCTTCTCTGTATTGATAAGAGAAAGCAACTTGCTCTGGTTATGCTGAAACTGATCTATTTTCACAGACGCTAGTGAGTGTTCGTTCATAAATATAAAGAGAATTGGACTTCTAAGAAGTCAAGACTTTTTAGACTTGCAAACTGTTATTGTGGAATTCACAACCTTGTATCTGATTACAAGAGGATGTAGCCACCTGTGATGAAATTTCCAAGGATGAGAAATCTAACGATGAATGAAAATATTTCATATTTCCCTACTGCATGGCTGTTCACACCCCTAAAGTCCCCCAGACTATCTGAATCCAATTTTCACCTGAATTTTTCCAATCCCAAGAAAAATAATCCAGGTGGTAGACAGATTCCCTAAGATACTTTTAGTTCTGACATGTAATTAAAGATGGTTTCAACACTTGTTTTAAAAGATTATTTAGAGCATCATAGAGCACAATTTAACAGTATTTATCATTCACAAGTGCAGGAGCTAATCAAGTTTTAAAGCTTCTGTCAGAAAGTTATTTCAGCCTTCTAACATATCAAAATAAAACTAGATTATTAAAAGGCCATAATGATTCAAATTCATCCACATAGTGCTGAACAAATTAACAGATATGTTTTGAAATCTTTTTATTCCATCCACCTTTTTGCTAAGTCTTCTGAAAATCTCTCTCAGATTCTTTAACTTTTTCCTTTATCAGTCATGTTCACTTAGCTGATGTGAAAGAAGCTAATCTTATTCATTTTTCTTTATCTATGACTGTGAAATGGCTACAAGAACTCAGTATTGAATATCAAATCTTTTAATATGCAAATATGCAAACGATTAAGCTAAAACAAGTGTCTTCCACTGCGGATAAAACAGGGATGAAAGCCAATGTCAGTCTATCTATAGAGAGTTAGATAAACAGAGCTTAGAACATGGATTTTAATTAAATGAAAATTTTAGTTCAGCATTCGAGATCAGACTACTGAATCTATTGCATTGGGTAAGAGTGACTTTTCTAGACACTGAATATATGTTTGGAGTTCAATTTGCTACAATGCCAGGGTGAGGATAGAAGTGGAGTTTGATAACACAGAAAAAGTTAGAAAGAACCTGTCATAGTACCAGACAGAATTAGCACTCAAGAATGATTAAGAAGTTTCTGCGCTCTGTGCTATCATCATCATCTATTTATTATTATTATCTGAGAGAACCAATTAACTGACCCTTCACATAACAAAGTGACAGCATTATTAAGAGGAGGTTTTGTCCAGTTTGAAGAGACTTGCCGAAGACAGGTCTGATGTGTTGCAGATTGTTATAAAGCTTTTTCTTCAATTCTTTTTTCTTTACTGTCATCCCACAACTCCATTGTGAGTTGTATCAATGGGACCATTATATAGCCCTATTATGTATCTTATCAATCAGTTCTCCCCTGTCTGCATAGCTCATGCATTTCAGATTCCAATAATTAACTGAAAGAGACCAATAGCTTATATTAATCACTTGTTGTGTTAGCTTATTTAAATTTGTATGTTCACCCACATGGAGTCATTGAGTTTAGCTAGCTATTAAAGTTTCACATTAATTCCTGGCAGTTACTGAGCTATGACACAGACATAGAAGATTCATGCTGTTGAAAATGGCTAGTGGAATTTTATAATGTGAAAAAACAGGCCAGGCTTTTCGTAAATGCAGGAATAGCTTGAACTTCATTTCACCTGTATTATGGATGATTTTTTATTAACTTTGGTAACACAGTTAAAAGTTTTTTATGAGTCACGTATTTATTACTGCTCAGCTGTCATTACCAGATTTATGAACATTTTCTTAAAGTCTAATCAGCTTTAAATCTCTAGAACTGGTTGTAATTGGACATGGGACAGAAAATATTTCAGTTCTTGTTTATCTAAATTTAATTGTTGGGAGACAGTGCATGAATTAGATGTATTGCAACATTAAACTGCCTAGTTGTCTGGATATGCTTCTAAGTATGAATACATGTGTCCAATTTATCAGGATTGAAAAGAAATTTTGAGGGTAATGATAATGGGAAGTACATGATTTCCTCAAAAAAAATTAATTTAATTTTTTTTCAATTGAAAACATGATCTTAAAAAGTATCTGGATTTGAAAATTAAAAATAACTTAAAATTGAAGAAAAAAGATTAAATAGCTAGCTATAAATACCAAAGAAGGGTAAATGAAAATAAAGTAGAAAAATACAGAAAATGTCAACAAGCAATCTTAAATTAATACACTTTTGAAACACTTATCACTTTTCAAAACACATCTCTGATTCTCATGCATGAAAGCTCTGTCAACATTTCTTTATTATTCAAAGGACTGTTTCTCTTTTGAAGTGCAAAACTCTCACTGGTTTTTTGTTTGTCTTTTTTTGTTTGTTTGTGGTTTTGTTTGTTTGTTTCTTTGTTTGTTTCTGGGATATCCATGAAAGTTTTATGTTGATCTTGAAGATTTTAAATGTTGTGCTCTGTTTTGGAAGGTCAGATCTCAAAATCAGATTGTGGCAATTCATTACAGAGTGAATCTGCTCAATGGAGCAATGCTTAAGTTGTGATTAGCAGAGGTTGCAGTGTTGGAGTTATAAGGAATTCATTTAGCTACTGGACTACTTGCGTGGGTTAATGGAAAAAGACAATACATGAACACAGGAGTCTCTTAACATGAACTAGATAAAGAACTTGAAAGCCTGAATTGTAAAATGTTACAATAAAAAAACATTAACATCAATAACATCTAACAATGCTAAAAATAGAAAATTATCTGTTTGTGGACTGCATCAATAAGTTCATATATAATAGAATCTGCAAAGTTTAGGACGTTAGATGACAAAGAATTATTTGTCTTCTAAAGTATACGAAAAGTTGAGAAAAAAACATGATTATTTTCCACATAGAATCATAGAATAGTTAGGGTTGGAAAGGACCTTAAGATCACCTCGTTCCAACCCCCCTGCCATGGGCAGGAACACCTCACATTAAACCACATCACACAAGGTTCTGTCCAACCTGGCCTTGAACACCATCAGAGATGGAGCATTCACAACTTCCTTGGGCAACGCATTCCAGTGCATCCAGAACTTCCTCCTTATATCCAATATAAACTTCCCCTGTTTAAGTTTTAACCCGTTATGCCTTCTCCTATCACTACAGTCCCTAATGAAGAGTCCATCCCCAGCATCCTTTTAGGCCCCCTTCAGATATTTGAAGACTGCTTGTCCCTCTGGATGTCATTCCTTCCTTCCAGCATATTCACTGAACCACACAGCTTGGTGTCACCAGCAAACTTGCTGAGGGGCGCACTCAATCCCACTGTCCATCTCAGCAACAAAGATGTTAAACAAGACCGCTCCCAACAACGATTCCAGAGGGACACCATTAGTCATTGGCCTCCAGCCAGACACTGAGCCATTGACCACAGTTCTTTATGTGCAGCTATCCAACCAGTTCTTTATCCACTGAGTGGCTCACCTATCAAATTGATGTCTCTCCAATTAAAGACAAGGATGTTGTGTGGGACAGTGTCGAATGCTTTACACAAGTCCAGGTAGATGACAACAACTGCTCTACCTCTGTCCATCAGTTCCGTAGCCGCATCGTAGAAGGCCACCATGTTGGTCAGGCATGATTTCCCCTTAGTGAAGCCATGCTGGCTGTCACCAAGCACCTTGTTTTTCATGTGCCTTAGCACACCTTCCAGGAGAATCTGCTCCAAGATTTTGTCAGGCACAGAGGTGAGACTGACTGGTCTGTAATTCCCCACGTCATCCATTTTCCCCTTCTTGAAAATGGGGGTTATATTTCCCTTTTCCAGTCGTTGGGAACTTCCCCTGACTGCCATTATTTTTCAAATATGATGGACAGTGTATTAGCAACTGCATTTGCAGGCTCCTTCAGGACCCGCGGATGGATTTCATCAGGTCCCATGGACTTGTGCATGTTCAGGTTCTTAAGATGGTCTCGAACCAAATCCTCTCCTACAGTGGGCCCAAGGTCTTCATTCTCACAGCCCCTGTGTCTGACTTCCAAGACTTGGGTGGTGCAATCAGAGCCTTTGTCCTTGAAGACCGAGGCAAAGAAGTCATTCAGAACCTCAGCCTTCTCCAAATCCTGTGTAGCCAGTCCTCCCAATAGCTTCCAGAGAGGCTCACGTTGTCTCTAGCCAATGTACTAAATAAAGAGAGTCTTGAGCCATTAAGTCTTTTCTGGTTCATAATATTTTCATCAACAGTGGGGAATTTGCTTCATTTGAATTCTCAACTCTATTCAAAAAGTGCAGTTTGGGACCATTTCTTTCATGTGTATGTCACATCCTGACTTCAAAGGGGGAAATGAAAACTAGGTATGCAATACTCTAAATATTGTTCATTTCTCTTCACCTTCTCCTCTGGTCATAGGTATTTTAATACATGATTCTAGTCACTGATGTTGTTACCTGATGTAACAGGTCCATTATTCATGAACCTCACATAGTGAGGTCAGTATTGAACATGTAATTTTTAAGTGTACAAATATTAAAGTCAGTTCTGAACATCCTGTACAACAAATAATTGAGTGTTAGGAGGCTTTTCATGATGTTGGGCCATTCTGAAAGAGTACAAAAGCCATTTCCAGCAAGTTTTCTCAAGAATGAGCCCTTGAGCCAGACAAATATTCAGAGTCTAGAAGATTAATTAGTACTGATGACTTAAAGGCAGATCAGACAGTAAGTACTGTACAGTAGTTAATTCAGTACAGTTTAGGTGAGCTCATCAACTTCAAGGAGAGGGGAGTTTCCCTTGAAAACCACTGACTTGTACTGACTGCAAGCTAATACAACATTTTCAGGGAAGTTCAACATCTGAGTCTATTTATGCCCGGAGACTCCAAAAGCAGATTCTTTAAGAACTGAAAAAGAACAAAGGTGTGTTGAGTATGAGCTATAATGAGGGATGAGGAAGATGACAACATGAAAACAGAGTGGTTGTTTTGCTTCCTGCTGCTTGTTGTTTGCAGATTAAAAAGCTTTGTAATTGGATGGTGGCCAGAAAAAGGAGTGGTTTGAGTTGTTTTGGTTGAACTAGAAAACAAATAGCTACTGAAATGCTGAACCTGCAGAGGGATGTAGGATTTCTTCTGTACTCATATTCAGATGCATGTTTGTTCTAGCTTCTAAAAGAGCATTATCGCAAAACTAAATGAGGTGTAAGAAGTTATTTACTGCCATAAAAATCCAAAGCATTTGGATAGGTGCATGCAAACAAAATCACATCAAATACCAAAGCAAGAACAACAAAAATGTAAGCTAGTAAGTGAGGCTGCACAGGGATGTAAATTTTAAATACTGCAATGCCTCTCATCCAGAGAAGCTGATGAATAAGATATCCAGAGTGATTTAAAAAGAATATGCTTTTATCAAGAATATTTACATGTAGAGAGGTGTAATTATTGCATACCAAGTCTGAAAGAAGCTTAGGAGATTTCAGTTTATTTAAATAGTGTTCCTGACAACATATTTCTATATTTAAACCCTTCTTACATGTTTCCCCTTTCTACACAACCAACAGTTATGTGTAAGTTTTTTAGCTTTTTTTTTTTTTTTTTTTTTTTTTTTTTTTTTTTTTTTTTTTTTTTTTTTTTTTTTTTTTTTTTTTTTTTTGTTTGTTTGTTTTTTTTTTTTTTTTTTTTTTTTTTTTTT
>NDXB01000986.1:158006-174824 GCA_002631895.1 Agapornis roseicollis
TTTTTTTTTTTTTTTTTTTTTTTTGATTGCTACTATGATTGTTGTTGAAATATTTCTTAATAGACAGTGTTCTGCCTGGGCCTGTTTTTCTTTTAATGGTAGCTAACTCTTTTCAGTAACCATTTTTGAAAGAGTTG
Organism: Agapornis roseicollis; assembly: GCA_002631895.1. NCBI lineage: Eukaryota > Metazoa > Chordata > Aves > Psittaciformes > Psittacidae > Agapornis > Agapornis roseicollis. The sequence continues at coordinate 158,144 of NDXB01000986.1, forward strand.
AGATATTGCTCTTATTTCATACACATACTGAGAGCTTCACATCCTAAAGAAAGAAAGACATTTCAGAGTCCAGTAATTAGTTAATCTATAAACGTGTATTTCAGTGTTCAGGCAACTATTTGATTTTTCATAGAAGCATAGTATTGACATAAAATATTCCCATTCAAGAACTTTCACCACTGTTAAGGTGACCAACATTATTGCATCACCATTTTCAAGGGTGATTTTGGCAGATCTAGTACATATAGCTGTATCTTAAAAAGGGGAATAAAAAAGATAATATCTTTGAAAAACAGAAAACTAAATTAATGGTATGAATTTCCTTGGTTTTACTATTCCTTTAAAATTAATTATTGTTAACAGGCTGTATAGATGGCTGCATCTTTTTATGATATTGTTTCATTCAAAGAACAGTGGCAATCAAACATGGGCTGCAAGAAAATAAAACCATGAAATATTAGCTTCAGGGGAACCTGAGTAACAATTTGAATTCTAGGTATTTACGAAGAAAGAAAGTTATAAGTATGATAGGTTTTGTTTTGTGGGTTTTATTTGCTCTGTTTCTTTTTTGTTTGTTTCTTTTAAAATCTAATCACCAGCCTTCCAGTCTGAGCCCTTTTCAGCTTGAAAGCGCTTAACCTACCAGTGAATGATAGAGTTACAGAGTAATTTTAAATCAAACAAATACAATATTACTGCAAGCCTTAATTAAGGTGTATCTTAATGCAGGCATACCTTAATAGAGAGATTTTAAAAACAAAGAAGGCAAGCAAAATCCTGGAATAAAATAATTTTCTCTTACAGAAATTTCTGGTTTCTTGATGGAGGAAAGGTGTACTTTACTAATGTTCATTGATTGTATTGTCATTGCAATCTTTACATTCTGAATTATCTTGCTGCTCTCACAGCTACAGGCACAGAAAGGGTAAGGAGCTGTCATGACTGACAGACCTTACTCTTTCCAGAAAATGGAATAAAAAGACTGGTAATTGCCAGTTTGCCTTGACATATTTTAAACAATTATCCAAGCATTGAAATGTCATTCAAAATAAAAAATATTTGCTGATTTAACAGGTCTATAGTTTTAAAAAGTGATCAGCTTCTATGGAACTGTATGCCAGTTAACCTGAAATAGAAAAGCCTTAGGCATTGCTATTTCTTTTTCCTTCCAGTTAATTAGCAACACTATGTTGCATCTATCTGACCCTCTCCCTTTGCTTCTTTTTTTTCATCTTCCTCAAAATTTAGCAATTACCCGAAAATAACCATGAGCACTTTGCTTACAGATTTACCAGAGAGGCTCTGGATTTACCAGAGAGGCTCCTAGGGTTTTCCTTCTTCTTGCCCTCTAGATCCCATTAAAGAGAAGCTGTATAGCATATGCTGCTCAAGCTTCAAAATGTATCTTGAGCTGTATTCCCGCTTTGATTTCAATGCTATTGTGCATTTTATAGTAACAAATAGAGCCTGAGATTAGTGTCTTGGCAAAGCTTTACATGTCTCTGATGCTTTATATTTAAGGCAGGGGAGAAAACAAAGGAAAACTAAAAGCATGAGAGGTCTAACCAGTTGTACTAAGCACAGGGTGTGTGGGGTGCGGAGTGAGGGGGTGAGAGAAGAATCCTTTGCTGACCCCCACAGGCAATTAGCTTAAAACAGTTAGTCATAAGACTTCATTAGTTGCTCTCTGTGCTAGACAACATTGCTGCCGTCTCCACAAGCCCACACACCATGTGTTCTAATTAGCTAATTACTGCTATATTTCTGTCTTATCCTATTCCACAATCAGTATTAGAAAGTAGATAATGCCACAGATCTTCAAACTAAACTTTCACAAATCAAATGGTCTATGACAAATTCTTCTTTGGGTTTCATACAGGTACAAAGGTCGCTTTAGGTTGCATTTATAGCTATATTATGTCTGACAAGTGCCTCACTATGCTGAGAAATTTCAATAGACAAGCTGGACACAGGTGACCAAAGGACCTTTTCTGCAGCTGAAATTCAAATTCTTTAATCTCAGGGGCAGTGTAAAGTGGGATGGTGAGGAAAGGGGGCTATTTTCTCCCTATATTCATTCATCAGGATGGTATTTAAGCATCTGTCCTCTCCAGGACCTGTTTTGAATGTTGCTATGCAAAAAACTGATGAAGCTTAATTTGTGTTTGTTTTAATGTATCATAGTCCATTTTATACTGTCAACTGACACATTATTTACTTTCAGCTACAGAATGCTTAAGCTTTTGGGTTTTGTTTTAATGGGACATTTTGACATATTACAACCAATGAAAAGGCTGTATTTCATATTATTTATTTATACACAAACCATACAGAAAATATGCCATTGTTTTTGTCATTAAAGTATCTCTACCTGCATTGTTTTCTTTCCAGATTTATTTTTTTATTGCTAAGGCGGTTCTTCCTCAATTTCAGTGAAATATATATTGATACATAGCTCATTTTTATACCTCAGGATGTACTCTGATTAAGACCAGTTCATATTACTGAAGGACAATTCTCGAAAGGTTCAAAGCATATGAATCATGCATTTTTTTTTATGCTTACACAAATATTAGCTATTTTGAAATAGAACAGTCTGGCAGTTTCAGCAGTAAAAAGTTTTCTCATGAGATTTTCTGGTATTTCTGACTGGTTTTCCATCTGAAAATGTTGTAAATTCTAACTTTACCTTAGCTTCTACTTTCAGTCCTGGTAGATCACATCCCAACATTTTAGAAATTCTAAAAACTAAGTTGACATGAAATTGCTTACAAATGTGACAGCTCTCTTCCAAATTGTAGTAGCTGCTCTAAGATTTTAGGTTTTCTGTGGTTATGTTTTCTCCAGAAAACTTTTTGGTTCTAATTCTGTTTTATTTATTTCATTTCCTGTTGGCTTTACAATCAGCTTGGCCTACCAACCATACCCTAACAGTCTTTATTAGAATAAATTATTATTATTTTTTAAGTTATATGAAAGTAATTATTTATTAATGATTAAAAAAGTAGGAAATTCCAATAATAATACTTAAAATTCAGATTTTTTTTCATTAAAAACATATTTGTACATATGTTTTCTAAAAAGCAAAGATTTACATGCAGCAAACAAAAATATTTAATTTACTGTCTACATATGAAGCAAAAGACCAGCCTCATTTGATCTCATATAAGATATTTTCTGTGAGTATATTTCCCCTGAAAAATTCTGAGATCCTATTCTCTAGACACATAAAGAGCCTTCATCTTGGATCAAAATGTAGTTAAAGGCTTGTATAGCCTGCTCAATTAACTTCTTTCACTATTGGCAATGACTTCAATCATTTGCAATACCTTAAATTTCACAGGTGTGTTTTGTGTTTGTTTGTTTGGTTTTCACTTAATATAAAACAGCAACATACACTCTTCCTGTCTTATTAGCATTCTGCTATCTCAGCAGACTATTGTCCTGCGGAGCAGAGGCTGAAGAGCTGAGTTTGAGAAGCACAAGGCAGGGAGAAGGAACACTGCCACCTATTGAAGTAGCTCTTCCCTGTCCACCTCCAAACGGTTTTACTCAGGCGTTCAAGCTGAAGTCACTTGTGCCGAAAGCTTCAGCATCACAGTTGACCCAGTAGTGTAATTGCATATGTTGCTGTCAAAGGTCCTGAAGAACCTGCTACTTGTCTTATGAAAACCCATGAACAACACCAGACTCTACACTTTCCTTTTTGTTGTGCTGCTTTGCTGGTTGGGGGGTTCATCTAAATTCATGTGGGGCAAAGCTAAAAGGAAAAGGCGTATGTAGTGATAACATCTCAGTGCTACTTCCTTTAGAAGACACAGCATACAAGTGTTAGAAATTTTCTTGGCACTTACAGCCGAAGACATGTGTCTGACCAATATGTTAGCAGGCATGAGGCCATTTGGCAGATGGCTATAAGCATACTTAGCCAACAAATACGTTCATCAACTGTATATGTTGAAGGCATAATATTCACCTGGGGAATTCACAACGGATTTCAGGCCACAAGCACTTCCACACTCATGATAAAGCTACATGATAAATAGCTTAAAGCCGAGCTATTTGAAATATTAAATTTTTAATTTACTCAAAGCTATATTCTTACTACCTAATTTGACTTAGAAAAATGGACTTTTAAAATGGGGACTTTTAAATTTTGGTCTATGTATTGCCATTTCTAATGCTGATTTCCTTGCACTTTCCTATAAAAAAACCACAAACAACATCACTTTGATTGTAGCCTGATCACAGACATCTTTTATAAAGGTTTATAAAATATTCAGCAGTATGGAAAAAGAAAAATCAGATTGACAAACTCCTAAAAACAATTGGACACAAATTGCTCTTCTTTAAAGCATGTTATAATGTCTCATTTAACTAATTTTTCATTTGTTAGTACCAGCAGTCTTCAAAGTAAATGAAAGTATGTTCACCAACTTGAAAAAGTTTCAGCTGAAGATTGAGGTGATTATCCCATCTAGATTTTGCTCTCCTAGAACCATAGAATGGTTTGGGTTGGAAAAGACCTTAAAGATCACATCATTCCGACCCCCCTGCCATGAACAGGGACACCTTCCACTAGACCAGATTGCTCAAGGCCTCATCCAACATGGCCTTGAACACTTCCAGGAATGGAGCAGCCACAACTATTTTTGGATAACCCTCACAGGGAAGAATTTCTTCCTAGTATCTAATCTATATCTCCCTTTCTATTATCTTAAAGCCATTCCCCCTTTTCCTATTGCTACATGCACTTGTAAAAAATTCCCTCCAGATTTCTTGTAGGCCCCTTTAGGTACCGTAAGTCTGTTATAAGGTGTGCCCTGAGCTTTCTCATCTTCACGCTGAACATCACCAACTCTCTCAGCCTGTCTTCATAAGAAACGTGGTCCAGCCCTCTGATCATCTTCCTATCCCTCCTCTGGTCTCACTCAAGCAGGGCCACATCACTCTTATGTGGGGGCCTGGGTACATACACAGTACTTCAGGTGGGATCCCATAAGAACAGAGTAGAGGGGCAGAATCACCTCCCTTGATCTGCTGGTCATAATTCTTTTCATCCAGCATGGAGTGTGGTTGGCTTTCTGGGCTGCAAGAGCACACTGCTGGGTCATGTTGAGCTTCTTATCGACCAAAACCCCATGTCTAGTTTGATCCGTTTAGGAAATTATGCAGCAATATATAGGAGTATATAAGAGTATTAGTATTTGCTTCTAAACCGAAAAAAAATAACTCAACTTGTGATGTATTGTAGGAGCAACACCAAATATTTTCAGTTGCTCACTGGAAACATGAGTAAATATAAAGATTCAATCTGATTGTCCATTATTAAGCTACATGATTTGTTACATTCTCTAGCCCTTTCAGCTCATGAGGAAATTACCATGAAGACAGATATTTAAGACACTGTTATTTTCTGATGAAGAAGTTATGTTCTGAATAATGTTGAACTTTACTCAGCTGTGCAGAGAATTAGATTTACTCCTAGAGAAGGTTAATGAAAAGACATTAAGTCTTCCACTGCTCCAATGGTTCCCCTAGACCTCTTTTCTATAAATCAATGTTAAAAAAAGGAAATGCATTTTTATGTCCTTACATGAATCCTGTCAAGGCCTACACAATGTACACCTCTTTTTAGATAAGACCTTTCACTGTTTGAAATCATGTTCTGAATTTCGTCTGTGAAATTACGTTTGAATAATAATGAAACCCATCTTTCATATTTTCATGTAAATCTTTAAAAATTGTTTTTGACTAAAAAGTTTATTGTTTTTTTTTTACTCTATGCTCTATTTTCTCTGGGAAGGATCTCTTTCATCCTTATTACAAATTTACTCAGTGTTGTCTCTTGTTAGCAGATGTGCTCTTTCTTTTTTTTGCTACTTATTTTGTTGTTATTGTGTATCTAGATTTTTAATTTCAATCGTCTCACTTATTTTTTACAGTGTTGCTTTCTTTATGGAAATAATGTAGTATACATTCCATGTTCCTATTTACACTTTTGTTTTCTTTTGTAGCTCAGCCTCTGTTAATTGGAAATTCATTTTCGGTTTCTTTGCATTTACTTTTTATACATGTTCTTCAGTAAGGGCTGTGAGGAATTGGATTGTAGATCCTATACTGGTCAAAAGTATTTATTAAATACATGCATTTAATAAAGTCATTAAATAAGTGCTTTTCATGAGAAGCCATCATTGAAAGTGCCACAAATAAGACTTTATTGTTATGTAATAATTCCAATTTGGACAATTTAACATGACTTATAAAATTCTATGATATGGCCTTAAAGGTAAAGGTTATTGTAATTTTTACTGGTGAAGAATATGAGCTTAAAATGTAAAAGACTAGATTATTAAATATTATGTTCATCATCTCTTGGTCATTGAATGAGCACACTCTTACTTGTATACATAGATCATTTAGATGCCTATTTTACACAAATTTGAAGCTGCAACTTTAGGTACTTCTGCATTTATTACCTTAGGAAATTGATTTCTTCCCTACAGACAGACTTTCTAACTTTTACTAAAGTAAGTGTTTCAAATTACACATGGAAAAGAAAGAAAGCATTTGATGATTGCCATTTAACACTAAGATAACATCTGAATTTGGTAATATCTTCACAGAATTAAGTATTCGCTCACTGTGATGGACAAGGCTGTGACTCACTGTTTACGGTCTCTTTTTCACAGAGTATTCATAATTATTTATTTTTTATATATTTGCCTTTGAAAATATTGTCTCATCTTGAATTAATATGACAAATCCAGTAACTGAGCAGATGTATTAACAGTTTAGCAGACAGGCATACATTTTCATAGATGAGGTTATTTATATCCATTTCATAGCAGGAATGTTGTCTGGAAAAATGGAGAAAAGAACAAAAAGAGACCCAAACTCCCTAATATTAGAAAAATGTATAGTACTTAGTGATGAGTTGAAGACATGTAATTAGAAATATCTTTGAGTCTGATAGTGTATGGTTTCATAAATTACAATACTGTCACCAGGTAAATTTTGTGAAATCATACTTAATTGTACCATAAAACTAAGAGAAATAAACATTAAATGTTAAAATCTGAACATGCTAATGCATCATTTCCCAAACTAAAAAGATGCAGCAATAGCTGCTAGATACATATTTTAGCATTCCCTTTGTCTTCTGAAAACATCAATCTATCTTCATAGTTTTCTGGGTGGTTTCTAGATTAAATGCACAATGACTGCAGATCACAGCAGTGCTCATTCTCTAAGTGCCAGATCTTGTGAAACTGGAAATATGAACTGGCAGTAGCAAGTTCTCTTTCCTGCAATACTTATGGGGAAAAGTCATACACAAAAGCCAGAAGTGAGTGAGGTAATTGGTGAGGCAAGTCATGCTGTCTTGCTCCTTGCCTGTCTCATGGATACGAGACATGTCTCTGCAGTATAATACTGAACCAGTTCTGAGGAAGTTGGAGGTTTTTTACACAGTGAAGTGATGAGCCACTGAAAGATAATCATTTGGATCTGGAAAGCAGTACAAACACATCAGTTAATCAACTCTATTCTCAGTTTACACAGCTGCACTGCTCCAGGTTGAGTATGATGCTGTAATGCATAGTATAGGCATGCCCTTGGGATTCACCTCTGGAGACACCTAACCCTTATTTCTATTTTTGAGGCAACCACCAAAACCATTCTTCAGAAACCATATAGTTATCAGTCCTTTCAAAAGCCAGCTGGAGGAGGTGGGTATTGAAATCCCCACTTCTATGCATAGATCAATAGTTACCATCATAGTAAAAATAAAACTGGGAGACTTTAATTTCAGTACATACCTTCCTCATATTAAGACATATTAAATGGAGAAACTTCAGCAATAGGAACTAACTATAGCTTCAGACTATTTGTGCGTAGTGCTTCCTTGCTTCCCACCACTGTAATTCTTTCACTTTGCATGAAATACCCCATTTCCATTGATGTAGGTCTTCCAGCAAGCTTCCGTCTTCTTCTAAGTGCCCTAGTTACTTATCAGAAAATTAAAGATAGCAATGGGAGACAGCTCAGTCATTTTGTTTCCATCTTTTTTCAAGGAAGTTAACCAATATATGTCCTTATCAAAATTTTTTTAGCTATAAACCGCATTACAATGTAGAAAGTGGCATTCAACTGAAGCAGCATTGCAGATTCCCAGAGGAGAGGAGAGGAGAGAAGAGGAGAGGAGGAGAGGAATCCCAGGCATTCCTACTAGGAAAGGCCTAGCAAGAGAAAGGCAAGCAAGAGACAATACAAACCAAGCCAAAACCAATCAGCTGGACTCCTCTTCAGCAGTTGGAAGCTGTGCGGTAACTTAAGTCCTCACAATCCTCATACACACACTCTTGGTGAAAACCAATCAGGTTCACAGGAGTGTCACAGAAAAAAAAATCAGGAAAAAGCCTTGACAGGTCATGTAAGTTTTGCTCCTTCTCCAGCTCTTATTGTTTCCAAAATCCAGGCTGGTCCTATGAATAATCTATTTTTTTTTATCTTTCTCTAGCCTAAAAAACAAATATAAATAAATGCTATTTACACAAAGACTATGTCTAAGCTGCCTGTGAAAAGATAAAGACATTTTGTGTTTGATTAAAAAATAGGCACAATTGTTTGTGAACTCCAAGATTTATTTCTAATGCATAGCATTTGCTACAATGGTGGAATAGCAAAAAGATATTTTTAAAAGGTGGCAGACTGTGATTTCTTCCAGTGAAGTACTGAATTTTACGCTTGCTGAGATAAACCGAAAAAGATATGTAAGGAAGGGAATTAGCATGATAATTGGCTGCACATATGTTATGATGTTTACATATCTACGTGGTAGAAACAAAAAGATACAAAAGAAATGCAGAGCATAATTTTTTTTTGTTACAATGGGGAGGAAGTAACGCCTTGTCCTTTTTTTTTTTTTCCCTCAAACATGTAAGGAACACTCCACTGGAAATGTTAATCATGAATAAACAAGTTCCAGCTGTTTATCTCAGGCCAACATCTCTATCCTTCTATATATCTGAAAAGGTTTTAACATGAGTGTGTTGATGGTTTCTAGCAAAATTAAATTCCCAAGGAGTGAAAAGATACTTATAAGCACTCTACATGCATGTAGCCATTAACCTGAAAGTTTTCCAGCTCTCAATTTCCTACTCTGCTAATTTGTCTCATCTCTATATTAAATTTTATTTACATTTCTTTATTTAGTCTGTTCTTTTGGAGATAGCACAGAACTTTTTCTGCTTTAATAGTAACATAGCAAGGAAGATTTCATATGATCAGCCCAAATTTCCTGTTTCAAAAATAGATTTCTCTGAGCTAGAATGTCCCTCCCTTTCCTTCTTCTCTGATGTGAGTGTCTGTAGGGTTGTATCTTTCACATTTTTTTGCCACTCTTGTCATTCACAACTGCTATAAAATGATTTTTACCCCTTCTTGACTACCTTTTCACAGAGGTGGTACCAGCTCAGCTGATGGTCTCAGCTTCACCCTACAGTGGGGCCACTGGAGTGGACTGTGTTCAGCACAGGGCCTCTTTCCACAGAGGCCACCTCTGCAGCCCTCTGATACCAACACCTTGACACATAAACCCAGTACAGAACCATCCTGGAGAACATCAACTGATAGTTTTGAGCAGAATGTGCTTTCACCAGGGATCTTCTTGGTATCTCACTAAGTCTTGCAATTTCATTGATTCAGGTTGGTAAGAGCATAATTTTTACTGCACTGAGAACTCCAAATTGCCACTTCCTTCCCTAGGCTTCCCTTATTTATTTTTTTCCTATTACTTTTTAATTGTTAATTTCCTATTGCTTCCACATCTTGGACAGCAAAAAGATATGCAGGCACTGGCCGCAGAACAAGAAAGACAGCAGAACAAAATGCTATGGGTAGCTGAATCATTATCTATAAAAATAAGAAATATGGCATGGAGACAAAAGCTCTTTGGAACTTCTAACTGATATAGCCCTAGCATGGACTTCAGGTTGCAAATACAAAACTTTTCACATGGGGGGGTGGGTCATCCATTTCAACTGAGTACCCAAACTTTAACTACTCATTCTGAAGCAAGGTATCAAAATCAGTAAACTTCTGCTAGTCTCTAAAGTGAGCTGTTTTGATTTCAGCTTTGTCCTCAGGATCTGTCACCCATTTAGAATAAAGATTAAATTTTAAACATTGTCTAATATCTGTCCTACTCAGCAGATTAACAGAGCCTGTGATAAAGTGTGTATTTTGTTTTTACTTAAATTCAGTTATGGGCCTAACCTTAATCATATACTTGAGTACTTTGACAAAATGGGAAAGAAAGAGAATGTTTACCTAAGCATTCATGGCATTTTTTTGTTTGTTTTTGATTGATACAAGTGATCATAGTTTGGGATTTCATTTTTCTTTCGGTGGCAGATAAATAGAGACTGTAAGATATTCAGAGGAAAGTCTGTTCTCATTTGCTTTGATGTTCTTTACACTTAATTTTTTGATTTTTCTATCTTATCTCAGATTTATCCCAACATGCTGAAAGCAGCAGTTGGCTCTTAACAACTGAGACAAATAAAAGCAAACACAATTTAATTGCCAGTTTGAAAAGCCCTTTCCAGACATTTATTAAAAAGAAGAGCTCATTTTCTAATCTTCCTTCTTACTTTTTCTAGACAAGGGAGGAGATGGTAGTGGGGAATATCATATCATTGTTTATAAAGCCAAATGTATCTGCAAGAGGGGATTAACATTCTTTTTACTCCAGAAACACACCCACTTACATTCTCTTGGAGATCTGTAAGTGCTCTTAGTGTAAAAACCATGAACACAGATAAATGAAACTACCATTTTGGTGAGAAGGGCTTGAAATTTTGGCAGAATTTGTAAAAATGTGTTTGAAGCCTCCAATTTCTCTTCAGTGCTACAGATAAAGAAATTAAACCTTTAATAGGAGAAAGAATTCTGACAAAGGCTGCTATTTAAAATTAAATTAGCCACCATCAACACATTTACCTGATGAAAAGGCAGGAAGAACAACTAGGGTAATTATTTTTCAGTTTATAATGGTCTTTTATTTATGTTTTTGTGTTGATTTGTTAATGATAATTGCCTTTCCCTGTACTGTTTATTTTTAATGGACTGCTCAAAATGGAGCATAAATACTGTAAAATCACAACAGTAATTATTCTGATCTACTTATCAAGTAGTATGAAAAAAATAAACAGGACAATGGTGAATTTAAGGTTTAAATGAAGTATGATAAATAATTCAAACCACTATTTAATATCACAAATGTGGGTTTATCAGACTTGGGTTTAACTTCTGAAAAAATTATCCAAAGCAATATCTTGAGACGACAGCCCAGCTTTCTAATCCTTTCTACTTCCATTCCAGTTGGTACTTGAAAGTCAAGTCCATACTGAGGTGGCACTCAGAAGCTACCCAAACAACCTCAGGGCCAACTTTTATGTCTCTATTACAGCAGAAGTTTAAGTCCCATTAAGATCAGCTAGACCGTATAGTGGTCCACTGATGCAACTGTATTGATTCTGTAATGTCCCAGGTTCAACAATAGCAGGCATTTTTCTCGTTCTTAATAGCTGGTGCAGTGCTGTGGTTTTGACTTTCAGCCTGGGAACAGCACTGATAAGACCAATGTTTTTAGTTGTTGCTAAGTAATGTTTAGTCTGACCAAGGACTTTCTGAGTCTCATGCTCTGCCAGGGAGGAGGGGAAGCCAGGAGGAAGCAGAGACAGGACACCTGACCCAAACTAGCCAAAGAGGCATTCCATACCACAGCATGTCATGCCCAGTATATAAGCTGGGGGTAGTTACCCAGAAGGGCTAGATCGCTGCTCGGGTCTGGCTGCGTATCGATCTGCGGGTGGCGAGTGGTTGTATTCTCTTCCCTTGTTATTTTCCTTATTATAATTGGTGGTAGCAGCAGTGGTTTGTGTTATACCTTAGTTACTGGGCTGTTCTTATCTCAACCCATGGGAGTTACATTCTTTTGATTCTTCTCCCCATCCCTCTGGAAGTTTGGGGAGGAAGGGTGGGGAGTGAGCGAGTGGCTGCATGGTTCTGAGTTGCTGGCTGGGCTTAAACCACAACATGTAACAAACCATTTGGTACTTATTCAAGGATGCTCTGGGTTTAACCACAGGCTGTAAAGAATTCCAGAAAGGAAGGTTCTCAAGAACCTGTACCAGCACTGAGGTACTCCAGTATAGAGGCTGTCAGAGACTAGGAAATTGTAGGAAAGGCCTTGGAAATGTCAGATTAGGTTTATGACTATTAAATTAATTAATAGGAGGGAATGCTTCTAGACACTGGATCATCACGTATTAGAATAGCTGTAAGAATGTTTTGTGTATAGCACTCCCAAACAACGTTCAGTTACAAATCAGGAATTACTGCAAAGGAATGATCATTGTCATCAGGCAACGCACATTCAGGCACCCTCTACTGACAACTAGGAGCATTTGATAACACATCTGTGGAACATTGGTGCCAGCTGGTTTCAAGGCCAAGGAATAGTTTCAGGAATGCTAAATCTACTAGTACAGATTTAGCCATAGATTCCTTTAAAACAATCAAGTAATTGCACATTAAATTACTAATATAAAAGGGATTTCAGCAATTACTTATACTTTCTTTAAAGTTACATGTCTTTCACATATTATTTTCAGTGTAACATTCTATGATACAGTGGTGAAAGGCAGAGAACTTTTTCTCATAATGGTATGTGCTGGTAAGAGAAAGATCTATTCCCAGATCCGAATGGTGGGAAATTACTTTCCATGCTCCAGAATCATGGAATCCTATTCACTTTATATCAATTCCTATGTTGTCTTGTACTTCCACTTTATAATTCAGCATGCCTTCCTCTGAGATCCTTTCCCATAAAAAGTGACAGAGTTCAACAAGTGCTAATTTTCCTAAACCCAGTACGTGTATGTCAGGCTGTCAAGATTCCTTGCCCAGACAGAGTAACTGCTTAATGCCTTTCCATCTCTCTGTCTTGGCACATTATTCTGAAGTCACAGTGCACCAGCTGCAGGTTCCTGCAGTGTTTTGTTAGGATGTGGCATGTGGCTCCACCCTGTCTCCTTTGACAGCTCTGCCTTATGGAGGTGGATTGCACAGTGCTCTCCTCATTTTTGTGCTGCACAGTGGCAAGGGTATGCAGCTTTCTGAATGTGCATATGTTATACAGGCCTTTTTGTTTTGCTCAGGATAGTAAGAAGAAGGTCATTAAGTCTTAGGAGGAAAACATGACTCTGGTGTCAAACCATTTTCTCTGATACAGAGTTCATGTCTAACTTACAAGCCTCACTTGTCAGGTATGTCCGTATAGATGAAGTTTACTGTGTTTTCTGTATATAGTGTCCTAAAATTGCTAAGGGCGAAGGTTTTCAACAAACATTCTGCTCTCAGAAGTGAAGCAAAGGGCAAACTCATACAGTAGGAAACTGGTGTTCATCTGATCAATTAATTAATGAGCCTATCACATGTTCTTTTACATCTTTGTCTCATCCTTTATCAATATTTCTGACTTATTCCAGAGTTTCCTTGAATTACTTTGGCACATGGAGCTTCTGTGAAATCAGAGAACAGAGACAAAATAAAAGATTGACATTTACTGTATAGGAGTACTAGCTATATAGCAAGAGAGTGTACACATTTTGCAGGCCCTCCTTACTAAACTGGCTAAAGCGGTACACAATATTTCTAAGGAATCCCAGGTGAGATCCATGATTATTTACAACAGACTTAACTTTTGTTCCTTCTTTTTAACTATTCAAAGATAATTCAACAACAAAAAGAAAAGGTATACCGTTTTTTTAGAAGATAGAACATTTATAAAATCCATGGCCATGAGAATGGGATTGTAAAATGAAATTCAAAAAAGGATCATGGAATCAATAAATCAGGTACAAAAGAAAAAGTGAAACAAACCCCATGAGAAATGTGGAACATAGAAGAGAAAGATTTTGCAAAACTAAAGCTATCTCCACTACAACAAAAACAGTTATGAACTGTAATGTACAATGAGATTACATATAGCAATGATATGAAACTAATTTCTTCAAATTGTTTTAAAGGCCTGAATTTACAAAGGACAGAAGAGTCACAAATGGAATCAGACTGCATTTCATTATTATTGTTGTTGCTGTTGTTATTGTGGAGTATTTCAGATTATTTTGAAGACCTTGCAGAGGTGTAATTTCTTCATTCGATTTGAACAGAAATTACATAGATTGCTTTTGCAATTTAAGTTAATGTATATAGTCCTTTATTTATGATTAGATGATTCTGCTGCACTTCACATACATAATAAGCCCTGAAGAGTTTTGTCTATTTCTTTCCTTGCCTGTTTAGAGTTAATTCCCTATGAACCATTCCATAAAGCATTCCTATACCCCTTCTGCTCCAATACCTCCTGATCAGTCATAATGAAGAGAAGACAGTGACAATTCGGACAACTGCTAATATCCCTTTTGTCACCTAGTGAAAAAAATCCCCAATGATCCGAGTTAGGCCTCATTTTCATAGGCAGGTAAGTAACTATAAGAATTAATTACTGCCTCAAGAAGGCCGTCTCATTCTCATCTTATTCGGCTGCCCCTTGGTCCTGTCATTAGCCCTAAACTGCTTTCCAGTCTCACTATATCCCATATCATTGTGCTAGTAGTATCTTTCCTAATAGAATATGCACTAGTTATGCATATGTAAATGATAAATTGAGATATAGAGGTCTAGATATGTTAAGTGATTCATTTAAAATCACCTAGAGGGAGAGGTACTGAGCTAGATACAGTATTGTACCTAATGCAATGTAAAAGATTTGCTTTCTGCTATGGTACCTTTTTCTCTCTCTCATCCTCTCTCTCCCTCTTCTGTGTAGTAGCTTTTATTTTCTCCTAGATATATATATCTGTAAAGTAACAGATATCTCTCCTCTCTCTGGGTACAGACTCCAGTCTCCTTGGGGAAGGAATTATGAGTTTTATTTTGTAAAAATTTACCCTAATGCACTTTAGTTTGTCATAAAACTGAAATAATAATAATAGCAACAACAACAATAAATTAATAGTGGTAAGAAGTACATTATTTGCATTATCATCAGTGTGGAATAAAGCAATGATTTACCAGTATTTTGCAAGCAAAGGTAATACTTGTACACAAATTTTAGTTAATACTGCTGTAGCCAGCTGAAATGACAGGGGGAATCACAAATCAGTGGCAACAAATTTGGTCTCAGCTAGAGTCCTTTATAGGTGGAATTTGTTAGTTTTTAATATGAAGTCAGATGATTCCTAGTATGACAAGAGGGAGTTGTAGTGTTCAGTCTAGCTACTATAAGGGCTACTAAAAGTGGACAGCTGACCTACTGCTGTCCACTCTATGTAGAAATCCATATATGGATTATGGCTCACTGATTATGCTCAGCAACTATTCAGCCATGATTTGGGAAACCTTACACATTCTTTCATCTTTTTTCCTTTTATTAACTGTACTATTTGTATTATTGTATTATTTGTACATATGCATATGTATGCATTGAATTAATGCTCAGAGAAACGATTAAATTTTCTATGGTGGAGCATGAAATCTTACACTTATTTAGGACACTATATGGTAGAGTTGAAACAGTTTAATTTTTCTGTTAGTGAGATGTTCCTATCATGCCATCATTGCTGGGACTGAATATCTGTAAAGCTCTTTCTCACAGAAGTATTGATGGGATCGAAGATGTAACATCCTCAGGTCATTTAGGATCTATAAAAAGAGGAGGTGTTTTTTAGCTTATGAAATGAACATATACAACTTTGCAATGTCACATAAAGCGTCTATGAATGAAATATTTTACTTCATACTGCTTCTCTAGCTAGACTCTTTGTGTGTGTGTGTGCCTAATATCCCAATCAGAAAATAGTGAGCCCTACAGTTCACTATGGCTCTTGCAAACTAGACTTTTGATGGAGGTACGAGTTTTTCTCTTCTTTACAGAAACTTGTACCAGAATTTGATGTCTTTGTCCCTTCCTTTTCTTCAGACTGGTGCTGAAAAAGCATCTGTATTGAATAATGAATAAATCTGCAATACTGGACTTCAATGTGGTTAATCCTTAATAAATTGTGTATCCTGAATTTTGCTACAAAACCAGCAAAGTCCAAAACCAGATCAGGTGCTGCCATCAAATGAAAGTACTGTAAGTTATGAAAAACTACAGAGAAAGAAGAATCAGTTTGTTTGTTTGTATGTTTTGTTTTGTTTCTAATTATGATTCTCAAACTGATTTTAGAGCTGATATTTATGCACAAGTTAACTGGAAATAAATTTAAGGTTAATCCAAAAAACCTTTCTATACACCTCTGGAGATACAAAGATAACATCTTTATAATTGTGCTTGCACAGCAGCATAGTATGGTCACATGCAACCTTAACCATTTATTCCAGATGATTCAATTAAATGAATATTTAATAAAAAAATATGACAAACAAGCTTCACAATTAAAGATAGAAATGCATAAAAGGGTAATGGTTATTTTTGTTAATTAAATGGCTATTTATTAATATTTAAGACCTTGCATTGTGTGGTTTTAGAATACTTGGAGCTTTGCTTTTTTTTTTTTTTTTAAATGGTTATTAAACTAAATTTTTACAAGTTTTTTAAAACTAATTT
>NDXB01000987.1:0-33573 GCA_002631895.1 Agapornis roseicollis
TTGCAGCCCAGAAAGCCAACCGTGTCCTGGGCTGCATCAAAAGGAGCGTGACCAGCAGGTCAAGGGAGGGGATCCTGCCCCTCTACTCTGCTCTTGTGAGAACTCACCTGGAGCATTGTGTGCAGTTCTGGTGTCCTCAANGGGATCCTGCCCCTCTACTCTGCTCTTGTGAGAACTCACCTGGAGCATTGTGTGCAGTTCTGGTGTCCTCAATATAAAAAGGACATGGAACTGTTGGAACAAGTCCAGAGGTGGGCCACAAGGATGATCAGGGGACTGGAGCATCTCCCATATGAAGACAGGCTGAGAGAGTTGGGGCTGTTCAGCCTGGGGAAGAGAAGGCTGCGTGGAGACCTCATAGCAGCCTTCCAGTACCTGAAGGAGGCCTATAGGGGTGCTGTGGAGGGACTCTTCATTAGGGACTGCAACGACAGGACAAGGGGTAACAGGTTCAAACTTAAACAGGAGAGGTTTAGATTGGATATAAGGAAGAAATTCTTTCCTGTTAGGGTGGTGAGGCAGTGGAATGGGTTGGCCAGGGAGGTTGTGAGTGCTCCATCCGTGGTAGTGTTCAAGGCCAGGCTGGATGAAGCCTTGTGTGGCACGGTTTAGTGTGGGGTGTCCCTGCTTATGGCAGGGAGGTTGGAACGAGATGATCTTAAGGTGCTTTCCAACCCTAACTAAAAAAAAAGAAAAAAAAAAAAACCACAAAAAAAAAGAAAAGAAAATGATGAAGGGATTTAAGGTTTATCAGGCATTAATACGGTGGCATCAGGATGTCTGGAGTTGGTACTGTTAATTTATTTAGTGCAATTCCCCAGGATGAGTAAATGCATTTTTTTCTGCAAACTAGAAGCTAATGCTTGATGATAGCTGCATATTGCCATAGAAACTGGGGCAGATTCTGCTGCAAGTCAAAGGTTAATTTGTATTAAAAAAAAAAAAAAAAAAAAAAAAAANAGTGCTGCATCCCTGGCAGTGTTCAAGGCCAGATTGGATGAAGCATTGGGTAGTATGGTTTAGTGTGAGGTGTCTGTGCTTATGTCAGGGGGGATGGAACTAGATGATCTTAAGGTCCTTTCCAACCCTAACTATTCTATGATTCTATGATTCTATGACAACAATATGTAGTTATTGCTTAAAAAAAAAAGAAAAAAGAAATAAATAATGCCACTCAGATGCATTAGTATAGACAGAACTTGTCCAAAACCTGATTTCTCGCCAAAAAATCTATCGTTCTATTCTAGCTCTTCCATTAACATGCCTCCTGTTTGCTTAAGGCAGATTCTCCTTAAGGTATTATACAAGATAACTGCTTGGGTTTGAGTGTTTGTAGCTGTGTTTGCAAATGACAGAGTGACTGACAGCAGCACAAGCTCTCTGTGGGATGGCTGTGGACCAGAGCACGGATGACTCATTGTGTATGATATTGTTTCACACCAAAGTGTTTGCTCTATATACCGAACATGTGTGCTAGTCAATAGCAAAAAGTTCAAGAGCAAACACAGCTTAGGTGGGAATAAATTCACAGTGACTAAAATCATTATGCCCAAGTCAGAAAGCTAATTTCATCGAAGGGTAGATGACAAGCAAAACACCCATTTAAGTGCCTTTGTAATGCAGGAGGTTTACTTGTGAAGGTTTCTGTGTCCTCTGCAAATGCCTAAGGGTCAGGCAGTGCAAACAGTCTTGGCATTTCCTTGCAGAAAAAGCCTCTTTGTTCCAGGTATGGGCAGAATTGAGTTTGGGTCCCTGCTCAGATTTCTCCCATACAGTGGCAGTATCTAATAACTGGGTAATAGTTTTCATTTGGATGCACAGACTATTGCTAAGGTTTGGCTTTCTCCCTGCCTGTCGCCCGAACCACCTTTTCTATGTTCAGCAGAGATCTGCATAGCTGGTTTTGTATCAGGAGCTATTTATTTGTTTTGTTGCCAATTAAGCCTCCCCTACAGCCCTTGCACATCTATAAAGCATAATTAAAAACAAGCTCTTTTTGATCTGATGATGCTGTTAACATCCTCCTAGGAACAGCCCCTCTCTCAGGCTGGCTCAGTAGTGCGGAGGTGTCCCCCTCAGATGGCTCCTTTCTCCCCAGATGAAATAATAAGGATCTATGAGAAAAACATGACACTACCTCAGTCCCTTAGGGGTGCTTGACTGTACCTCTGGGCCACCTCCTGTTTTGTTAAGAAAATCCTCCACAGCATATGTTGGATGATTTTCAGTCCTGAGGGACATTTTAATGAACATATAAAGGCAATTTCATCTATTGTTGCACCCCTCTGTGAACACGTAGTAAAGCGACACAGAAATATTCCTCTTGGCTGGCTGACAAATAACAAACTGCTTCCACTCTAGCGTGCAAAGTGTAAACTGTGCAATTTACTTTTCAAATTGGGTTTCTTGTGGGATGTAGGTATGAGCCCACAAAGACTTCGGGATGCTTTACTGGGCTTTGAATTGTGTCCATAAGCGCCAGTTGTAGGTGGGGGCCTGGTTCATACAGTGCTCCCCCATAGGGAGCTCGGGTGAATCAGCCACCAGTGCTCACACAGAGACTGCTGCATGTGGTACGGGTGCAGGGAGCTGGGGGTCAAAACATGTGTACCTGGAGGACACCTTTAGTGAGAATAGCCTCAAACTCCCCCAAAGTCCCTGGCAATGTCCTTTGTCCTTTTCCCACATCCTAATACTTTTCTTTCAGCCTGTGTGTTTCATGTAGCCAATGAAACTGAAGGGTTCGTACCCTCATGGAGTGACCTGAGACACAGTGGAGGTTTGTCAGCTGCAGGGCGCCACATGCGGCCAGGATGGAACAGACAGGGAATTCCCATTTCCTCATGCCACAAGGCTGCAGTACCATTCCTTCCTTTCCTGCGCTTGCAGAGCCTGAGCTGCAGCAATGGCAGGTTCACCCTCGGCAAAACACCTTCTGGGAAGAAGGGACCATCCTGAAGGACAGATTCAGCCTTGAAAAACAGCCAGCAGAACGGCATGTAGATCAAAGGGGTATTGCAGAGCTCAACTGAAGAGATCCCTTAGAGACCTTCTAAAGCATTTTAGCTCACCCTTAACTTCCTTAAAATGGAGCACAGTTTCTCTCTGGGAAGAGAGATAAATGAAATGAAAAGCAGAGGTGGGGATGTGCCTTGAAAAGCAAGGGCACCTGAGCAGCATTGCCATCTTTTGCAGCTCTATGTGCTCAGTGTTGCTTACAAGAGGTTCATTATTGGTGTCCTACCTTTTGACATATGACACTGCAAATCTCTAAGGCTGGAAGAACTGCTCTGTGATGACATTTAAACACTTTAAATGTGGCGTGTCTGTACCCAGTTGTGCATGAGGTGTGGACAATGCATATGGGTATGAAAGAGCCTTCTCAAGAACAAGAGGCAGAGCAGTTATTTCAGCATTCCATGTACCTTGGTCAATTTCTTTTTAATGAGGAGGAGACTTTGGGGGTTTTCAGTTTCCATCCTCTAGTTTTGATTTACCAGTTTGCCAGTGGACATGGACACTGTAAGTGCATGAAGGTATCTGCACGTCAGTGAAGATTTCCAAAAGCGTACAAGCTACAGTGAGCCATCCTATTTTGCAGTTCAATTCCATGTCTCAGATGGATTTCCCCACACTGTTGCTAGGAGATGAAGGTACTGCCTAACAAAGGATATATTGACAAAAAATTTTCCAGAACAAATCTATCTTGTTATGGTAAATAGAGCCTCACATAAAATGGATATTGCAGGATTTATTTCCCTAGTGGTGGCACTGGCAAACTTACACACATCAAGTCAAGGTGAAATTTCCCATCATGAGTGTGTTTTTGTTTTGTTTTGTTGACATGAGGACTTTCAGTGTGTTTAATACTGAAAGCACTGTTGCCTTCCAGTGTGTTTTGTTGCTAGGCTAATACGATGAACACAGACTACATTAGTGTTTTTCCCTCTTCCCTTCTGTGCTACTTTTCCCTTTCAGGAAGAAATGTGGCTTATTATAACGGCTTCCTTTTTTTCATGACTCTTCTGGGAAGCATGGATTCCTTTGCTTATTTTAAAGCAAGGGAGAAGTGTGCATGACTCTGGACATGTTGAGATCTGGCATAGAAGCAGCTGAATGCAGTGGAAAAGTAGATCAGCCTCTTGCTTTACAGCTCTAGGCACATCTACATGGAAAAAAAGCCCCAAAACACAAAGTTGAATGGAAATCTAATAAAGAGAGGAACTTCGGGAATTCTCATGGAAAGATTAAATTTCTAGAGAATGACAAGTTTTCTCCCTTTCTTGTGGTGATGTAATGAACACAAAACAAATGGATTTAAACAGCAAAAGCCAATGCAGATTTAAGTCACGTAAAATAAAACTCTTTCCTGGAGAATAAGTTTAGCTCTGGTGGGGCAGATATATTTGCTCACCCACAGCTGTTCCAGCAGTTCCTATGCCACTGTAAGGGTTTCTGGCTCTAAAGACATGTATGTAAACAGCTCACTGTCCAGAAAGATATGAAGGCTGAAAATGAGATTGCTTCCTACTTTGCAGGAGAGGAAAGCAGTCAAGGAGAAACACAGTCCCCTTAATTTTCCTACATGTGCCACTGCACAGACAGAACAGATAATCTGAACCTTTTTTGTGTTAAAAATGCTATGTCTCTTCCTCCACAGCTGTGCAAATGTTGGGATGGCTCCATCTTGGGTGTGAATCAGCTCACCCAGGTGAGCCTGTCCATACACACCAGTGGCAGACATGGTCCCCTCCTCTTCTATTTGCAAATGAGTGGTGTGAAGGAAATGGAGATACAAATCGTCTCTTCTTATCATCTTAGTCCTTGACCTGTTCCCTTCTGGGATGTATCATTACTTTCTGCCTCGCTGAGCGCAGTGAAGTTGAGCCCACCAGCTGGGCAGAAAAATGTGGGTGGAGAAAAGGAGGTGACACATCAAGGCTGGAGATGCTCGATTGCCATCTGTCATGGCCGTTTTCAGGTTCACAGGGAGAGGGGGAAACCCTGGTTTTGTGATGTGGATGTGAATGCCTTTGAAAAGCACTCTTTCCACCACAGTCCTGGATGTCTGTGTCAACTTTTGCAGCACTGGCGATCGCAAACAAAACTTGTCAGAAATCTAACTTCTGACAATTAATTTAATTTGTCTAGAAACTTGCACAGCTTTTAAACTAGACTTGAATGCATTCAGATATTATCTCTGCTTGTTTTGATGGGAGAGGGAGAGAGGACAACTGGGAAGAGCCTTACAGCTCCCCCTGTTTCTGCACTTATCCGGTTTTCTGCTGCAATATCTTGTTTTTCGATGCTTACAGTTTAGCCAAACATTAACCATTTAGGATGAGACTGACCATGCTGGGATGGCACAGACCAGAACCTGTGAAATACAAACAAAGCAGTGTATTTTTTTTCCCAAGTGGCAAAAATCAAAGACAAGTGGGGAGAATATTTTATTCTATATTAATAGATCATGGCAATCTTTTTGCTTTGAAATTTGGCATGGTGGTAGCAGTTAGGTCATAGTGCTGTTTGCTGAACATATGGCAAACCAAGCACATTTAGCCAAAATAAAAAATAGTAACAACAAGCCCTTGAAGCACAAGCAGAGCGCGCTTGTATTCAGCAGAGACTTGGTTCTCATGACTGCATTGCTTAAGGATTTTCTCCTGCCATGTGCAGTCTGAGAGTTTCCCCCTACTTGAAGCTCTGCAGGGTGTGGATCCCCCCACCCCCCATGAAGCCTTGAGCATGGTGCAGAAGGCACCTCTGCATTGTATGCAGAGGTACAGCTAGAGGATGGATAACAGAGCAGAGCTGGAAGCTCAGGCAACCTCCACCAGAGCTGAAATCAGACTTGGGTCCCTGCTAAGTTGTGATGTCTTCTGTGGGCTGGGGGCCGCCTGAGATGGGATGACATAATGCAAACAAAGTGTCATAGCCAATACATTACACTGGGCAACCTGGAGTGGGACGTTTGGGAAACAATCTGTTTGATCGGAAAGAAGGAGAGCCAGGGAAGGAGAAAAGATAGCCAAGGAGATTTTGGGAGGAGGGAATATTTACTGAGTAAAACCTGAAAGCAGAATGTGAAAACCAGGAACTCTGAGGAGGGATAACAAGTTCCATATTAAAAGAGGACCATGGCACAGGACCAGTTACTACCAGGAGACAGTGAAGTAACAACATTGAGAAATTAATAGAACCATAAGGGAAAAACAGAGAAGAGAGAGTTTTTCTTCCCTCTTTTATGTTTATGCCAAATGCTTATTTTCTTTATCCTGCATGGTATAGTTCATACCCAAGGGTGATTTACGAGGGCAGTTAAAAATCAGCATGAAATTTTTTTCAGCTCTTTCCAGCTTTAGGCTGAGCAAAAGAGTCACTTTCTTTGCCAGACTCACTGGCTTCTGCCATTTTTGTGGCACTGGTGACTTCTTTTTGGAAACAGTGGTTGTAAAGCTCCTATTTTCTACTGCCCGTCATAGACCAGCAACTTGAAGCTGCTCCCCAAAGGCATACCCACACCATTGCTCAGCTTTAAAGAGTTCTCTGTGTTGTGAAGGGCAGTGCTCCAGGCCCCTGCTCTCCACAGTTTTTGGGTATTAGCCAGACCCAAACAAGGACTTTGAATCTTTATTAGCTTAAATGAGCTTTTAGAGCATCAGGTGCTGCAATGATTACAAAGTATTGTGGAAATGTTGGTGACTTGGGTTGCATTCACAATGGAAAACTTTTGCTTACCACAGAGTTCATCTGAAAGATGCTTGCACATAGCAGTGACTCTGCATTACTGTCAGGTGTTCACTGAACTTCAACAAATTGTCTTCGTCAAGCTTCATCTGGTAAGTTGGTCAAATGTGGCTGAACTCTATGGCCCTTTAACTTTGAGCTAAATGTATTTTTGGTTCCACTGAGTATTTTTTGAACAAACATATTTTCTGGCATGCTCCCCATAGGCTGCCATTGCCCACATATTTATTTAGCTCTCGCACTGGCAAGTTAAAGTGGAAAAAGTCTTTTCACAGAAGCTGCAAATAGAAGAAAATCCTAGCTACATGCAAAATCCTATTTCTTCTTCCCTTGCAAGGAGTAACCACAATTCTTTTCCCATCCATAGCAAATTAGACATTCTTTGGTATTTTAATGTTGTACTCATCTGCCTTGGGTGGTGCCTGACTTTGTGAAGAATGGATGGCCCATGATAGCAGTGGGCTGGTCCACCAGGTGTCTCAAAGGGAGTCTTTGAGACTTTGTCTGCTTTAGTTTCTCCTGTGCTCCTAATGCTGCTCTTCTGACATCTCAGTTTATTACCATGCCCTGGGCTACAGTGTTGTCTCCTTCTCTTCTATTTCCCTCCCTCCTTGCTTCACCCATAAGTGTTATTAATTCAATATTTTTCAGATACCTCTGTTCACTGAAAGCAGTTTATAGTGCTCCTTACAGAAATGGTTGGAGCTGACTTCAGTTTTCTACTTTGCTCCCAAAGAAACTATATTTAGAAGGTTTTTGTGGTCTGTTCAGGTATCTTGACATAAGTAAAAGATTTCTTAAATTGTATAAGAGGGGAAAACTGCAGAAGCAGAAACTATGGTTTATAGTTATTTGTAAACTATATGATATCAGACCATTTCCTGATTTATGTATGAGCACATAGATAGTTTGTTTTCCCTGATCAGACAGTAAGAGTTAATTGCACTGAAAAAAAAGCTCTTCTAGTTTCCCCCCTTCACTATGATGTGTTTGTTTTTTGTTTTGGTTTGACTTTTTTTCAAAGACAGACTTTATTTATGAGGAATTAATTAGTCATTAATTCTTCATTGCAATTACCTTGGTCAATCTATTAGTATGAACATCAGCATGTACAGAACCAGCCTGTTCTGTTTTTCAAAGCCACATTATAAAATTCTTAAAGCCCATTTTGAAAGAAACACTAATTGTGTTCAGTCACTTAAAAAATTCCTTATTGTTCCCCCTTCTGCATTCTGAACTACTTAGAAACTGCAATTCCACAACCATGTAAAGAGTAATTTCTAATAACAGGACT
This sequence comes from Agapornis roseicollis, assembly GCA_002631895.1. Classification (NCBI taxonomy): domain Eukaryota; kingdom Metazoa; phylum Chordata; class Aves; order Psittaciformes; family Psittacidae; genus Agapornis; species Agapornis roseicollis. The sequence goes on from NDXB01000987.1 coordinate 8,045, forward strand.
GTAATGAAGATATTTCAAGTGAAGGATGCAAAGTAAACCAGGTTGTGGGAACATATACTCCAAGTAGGCAGAATGGGATGTCAAATGTAATTCCAAAATTTCTTTTTGAGAAGTAAGGAAAAAATATTCGAAGACTTTGTTACATGCCTCCATGATCAAAAGATTATTAATTTGTGACCAACTAAACAGATCAATAGGTATGAACTGAGAATTACCTGAGGGCAAATATTCATGTTTGTTTATCATTCTTTTGGAGACATACTGGTGGTTACTGAAGATAGCATTAGTATTAGTATTATCAGCTACAAGTGTTTAAGGAAATGCAACTTTTGTTGCACTGCACTTCAAACATTTCCAGCATTCGAAATGTGATTTCACTTGCTCTTCTTCAAAGCGATCAAGCTACCAATAGATTTTTCCCCTTTCAGCTATATACTAACAAACTTTAATATATGTAATACACCACTAAAGAAATAAATATCCCCATGAATTCAGGCATTAATGCCCATGACATACTTTGCCTTTTCAAGCAAATCTTTAAGGGGCACCAAACATTTACTGAGCTATACCTTTCTAAAGAGTACCTCTTTAGCTATAGATGAGTCCTTGGAAAGTACCATTTAGCTTGTTACAAACAGGTCATATGTGAGCAGGACAATATTTTGTTCTGAAATGCTATATTTAAATCATTTCCTTGGTCCTCTCCATTTGCATGCTGTCTTATAACTCACAATTCATTACCATGAGCAATGGAGAAATTTCTGCACTGACTACAGTAAAACTTAGGCAGTTGTTTCTATCCTGTTTCCCCATCCCTGGGAGTGTTCAAGGCCAGGTTGGATGGGGCTTTGAGCAGCTTGGTCTAGTGGAAGGTGTCTCTGCCCATGGTAGGGGGTTGGAGCTAGATGATCCCATAAGGTCCTTTCCAACCTAAACTGTTGCATGATTCTATGACTGGTTCTGTGCAAAAATTACCTTTCACTCCTTTCAGAAAAGACAGTGTGTGGTCTTCTTTAGCAGACTCTTGAATTCTTACTGTGACAGCACTGTTGTGGTCTCAACACAAAAGGGACATTACAATTAGTTACAAAATCATGAAGACTGTAACATTTATTATTATTACACTCTATTTATCATTATTATTAGAAAATTATCTTTATTTCTTTCCTGCATTTGTGTCCTGATGATGCAGCTATCCTCCCATGCAACTGCTGCTTAAGTCATTAAAATATATGTGATAAAATCATCTTTGGGTACAAGTGTGGCATGCAGAGCAATCTAACTGCAGTGCTTTTAATTAGACTACAACTGTTTTGCATATCAAATATATCTGTTTGAATTTCAGCAGGAGGTGATGTAATTTAGATACAAAGACTGTAAAGGCATGTGGAGCCCTTTGTGTTTAAAGATACTGCTTAAATGTAAACCACTGCTCTTTGATATCAAGTACACAAGGTTTCATCAACAAAGTGGCCTGGGGAACACCAGCAGCTTTCAGCTGAGATGAAGCCACTTGGGTCCTCACTGAGGGGGAAGCATCTCTTCTCCTTTCCTCACCAGGTTCCTGGTCAGGGGGCCCTGGTTCAGGTTCCACAGCTCCAGGAGCAGCCTTCTAGAAGGACCTAAGGGAGGATGAAATAAATTCTTTTAAAAATTAATATTCTAGCTTTGTTCCTCTCTTTACTTCATACACAGTCTTTGCTGAATACACTGGCTTTCTAGCACGCTTCCACATTGGACATAGTGCCTACTGAGCCCTTGCATAAACCCATGCTGCTGCAGCTGTATGGCAAACACTTGCTCTTTAAATAAATTTTAATGGTGTGAAGTTTTTCCTTCTCATTTGACACTTCCTTCCCAGGTTTGCAAATGCAAAGACAAAAGATCTGGGGAAATTCTGTGTTTAAGCCAGCAAAACCTCAGAGGAGGAAGACACAGCTATGATTTCAGGTATGCAATTCGCAGACCAACACAAAGGGAGTTTTCTCTTTCCCATTTGTTTTAAATTTCTTTAATTTTTCCAAATAGTTTAATCAGTTCACATGATTTAATTAACAAGTACACTGCTTGGGGTTTCTCTGAAAGGATTTGAGTGAATCAAGTCTTCCCCTTCCTTTTGCAACACATCAATAGCGTAAGGACCACTCATTAAGCAAGAGGGAGCTAACCAATCTAAGCAATAGATTAAGAGAAAATGAAGCCTATAATCAGAGCCTGGTAGCCACAGCTAGCTGCTGGTTTTGGCTCCCTGCACATTGCAAGGGAGAAGGCAGCACGGAGCATATAAACGTGAGGGGTTTTTTTTTCAAGTACTGACTAGGAGAGCACTTTCATTTTTGTTATCATAAAAGAGCCCCACCAAAGGCAACATTGCAGCAAAACAACACTTCAGCAAAAAAGCCTCGCCATTCCGTTTAGCGGCCAGTGCCTGCTGTCCACTGCAAGTAGCAAAAGCATGGCTGTAAGCGTAACTAAATGTTGGTGCCATCTGGTGTGGGCCGGGGAAGTAGCAGGAACCTTCCCTCCGGCACGTTGCGGGCTGCTGTGAGGAGCCAGCTGGGTGTTATTTCCTGAGAAGCAACACCTATCATTTGATAGTCGTTGTCTTTTATCCCCCAGTCTTCCCTCCTATTCCCTTCCCTGGCAGCGCAGGGCTGGGAGAAGCAGACCCAAGCGAGGACTGGCTCAAGGCAAAACCTGGGCATCCTTAATACAGCCCATTATTCACAACTTTCACCACTTTTAAGGTATGCTTTGCTGTCTTGGTATTTATTAACAAGAAACACATTCCATAACGAAGCTATTTCATGGTTCTGTTTCACAAGTCGATTCTGAAAGCACTGTTCATATTTCCACTCTGGGCTACAAAAGCTTTAACCCTCTTCAGGAGAGCAGGCTTGGGCTGTACTGCCTCATGCTTGTCTCTAATCTGTCTTCACTCAGCAGCTCCTGGGTTGGTGGAGAAGCTTCACCCACACCTGGTGACAAGAGAAAAGGCCTCACAGACATGAAGTCCTGAAGAACTGAATAAAAACTGATTGCTCGAGAGAGGATGGACACCCGCCGGGTCATGTTCCTTGTGAAGGAAATCAGCACTATTGACACCATGCTTTGACTTCTCCCTTGCCTGGCCAGCATGTGTGTTTTGCAGCCAGGCCAAGGAGAGGCACCCAGACAGAAGGTAATGCTGGCAAAAGGGGTCAAGCATGGTGGGTGCATGTGGGGAGGGAATGGAGTAGGGAACATGGAAATGTTGCAAGGATGGGGGAAGAGCATGGGAGGTAGAAAAGGAAAGAGGGGACCTACCCAAACCCATGGAAGACTGGGCTTTGCTAGTGCATCTGCTCAGTGTGGCGTGTTCACTTCTCAGACTCACACCACCCTCCCTCCTTGCTTTCCTAAATGGAGTATGACTGAATTCCTGCAGTTCAAAGGAATTCAGGAATTACTGAAATTCCTTTTCCTTTTGACCTCTGTTTCTCTCCTGTCTAAAAGTTTTCTGCCATGCCCACGTATTACAGATTTTTGTTTGTTTGTTCTTAGGAATTATTTTTACCATCCAGACAATTTAGGATGTACCAGGAAGGCAGGCAGCAGCATTGCTTTTATTTTGCCGACAGTTGTCATGATGGGTGATGACAGCAGAGTTTCCATCCACTGTGTAGATGGGTTAGTTATTTGAGTGTGACATGACCTTCAGATTAGATAATCATGGGCTGTTGTTTTTATCTGATCTGCCAAGAAAAAAAATTACTTCCCTCAAAACCAAATTAGTTCACAATTTTCCCCAGGGAAACTGAGTATTTTTGTGTTATAATAGGGAGATGTTTTCTTGACTAAAATTCTTCTTCTCATATGTACATGAAGGGAGTAGAATAAAATGGGGCCTTGACATTTCTTAATGATGCTTTGCACATGTGATGCTGTGTACAAGACAGCAGTCCCTGGGATCCTGGAGCTTTAGATAAATGTAGGCACGGGCTTGTACTTCATTTCCTTTTTAATCCACTGAGCAATTCTAAACAAGGAAAACATTTATTTCACAAAATAACCAAAAGCCTGCCTTCATTCAGGGATTGTTGCAACTCATTCGTATGCAAAGAAAATATTCCAATAGTTGCTGTCAGTGTTTTTGGAACAACAGCCTGCAATCTGCTTGGGTTGTGTGCCTAAGCCTTCTGTCTTTTGTATTGCACATTTTGGTGGAAGATTTGTCCAAAAAAAAGAGCTTAGCCAGTGTGCTTGAACACTGCAGACCCTTGCACACTGTATTCAGAGTGTGCCATGGTTTTCTTTGGGGAGTATGTGTTAGCTGCCAAATATTATATTGACATCAGGAAGTGAGCTTTCTGCTACTGGAAGCGTGTGCTGCCAAGTATAGCATTCCTATGTAATTATGGAAGCAGAGATCAGTGTTTATGGTCCACCTATTCACCTATCTGAACCTCTGTACCCTAATGTCCAAAAGTAAGATGGAGTTTCAAAAGTACACTAGAGCATTTTTCTCTTCATTTGATTTTGGGCTTGATCAGGCTCCTTGTGAAATCAATGGGCAGCAGGAAGAGCTAACAGAGACTTCATTCCTCATTTGGAAGTGTGATGCAATTTAGCAACCACCTCAGGGTGATTGAATTGAGAAAGAGACAGTTTTCAGCATTATCCTAACTCTGATTCCACCAATTTGAGGCAGGCCGGGTTGACCATCTGAAATGTCCACTGTCATATTTTTTGGTGGTAAGTGAACTGAATTCTTTTGAAAGGCACTGATTTCACAGAAACAGGGACTGATGGTACACACATTGCTTTATGAACTGGCAGTCCTTCTGGCTTTCCTCCTGATGAACTGTAACAAAATGGCTTGCAATGTGTTTGTACATGTATGCAGTGTAGTACATTATTAATAGAAAATTAATATACATTTGATATAACATAACTCTTACAATGAACGCTATCCTCAACAAAGAAATGTTTAGCTTAGCTCTCAGCTCAGTTCTGGCCCTGGGAGAAGCTCCCACTAGCTTTGCCTAAGTAAAGATCAAGAAAGAAGAAACAAAAAAGATTGTGGAAGATAAAGTACCTCTGTAGTTACACAAATAATAGCTTTGCTGGACATATGTGTAGTCTGAGTCTATGCATTTTAGATTTACTCAGGCTTTGGTCCACCTGCCTCAATTTAAATATGAGAGAAGGTTAGTATAGAGAAATATATTGATGATATGCAAAGTAATGATTTCACCCACATGGATGCTGTGGGATGCATTCAGTTCATTTGTCCGAATGGACCCAATTTTGCCTGAAACAGCCAAGGAGTCTTGTTTTAGCATCTGGTGAAGAGAAAGAGGATTCTGACATCCAAATGTTTTCTCACTGCTGTTCTGGCCTGGGGGGGCAGTGGGCATTCAGCATGGTGCAGGGTAATGTCAGAATCACTTCAGCTACTACCAGCCAGCTCTGAGAGAAGGAAGCTGGGTTAGTGCCAGATTTGCTTGCTTTTCCTACTGTGATAGGCACCTGGCAGAGCTCAACTGGTCTGAAAGATCTGGGACATTATTTCAGTTTCTATCAGTCTCTTACAATTGTTACCTAACATCATTTGTTTATTTGAGCCGATAAAGCATTTTCATTGTGGCTGCTATGTTGTTTATATCCTATTTGGGGATGTTGCAGAATGTTCTTTAAACAAAAAGCTTTCCCCTTTTATTTTTTAAAGTCTTTGTGCAAAATAATTTTCTGTACACTTACACCTTGTGCTCACCCACATTGGTCTTGCTTTTATGTACTCATTTATGTTTCTGTAAAAAGTGGTTTTCATCCTATGCTTATTTAACATGTTTATATAGCAATGTTTCTGTTATATATACAATACATATATACACTTATAAACATAAATACATAAAGCTATTAAAGCACTTCTCTTTTGGGGGCTGTTATGACCTGTATTTGAATAGACATTTAATACATTTTAAAGGTGCAGTTAACCAGCTTTAGAAGCCTTGGAATTCCACAACTCAGTTTTGCTACACTTCTTATACAAAGATTTGTGAGGGTAGCTATTACTGCTCTGTATGACTTGTTCAATGTAGTTGAGTGCAGCAGGAGTCAGGGAGGCTGCATTTTGATCATTAGATTTTCATAGTGTCTGCTTTATTTTTTTTTCTGGAGCTCATATATATGCAGTCCCTTCTGCTGTACATCATGTACCACTGTAGTCTGAGCTTTGGCTTAACATGTTTAAATCCCCAATCTGTGCTTAATATCAGATGAAGAATGATGTAACAATGTTTTTTGTTTGTCCTAGGAAGAAAGCATATCAAAGGTATTACCTGTGGTGGTAGCATGCTTACTATAGACACTTACTACCTTAGAAAATGCTTTAGAGAACTATTAACTATGATCTATACTTGTATGACTGGAAAGAAAGAAAATCAATTAGTGTTGGCCATTATATAACCCTGAGCTAGTAATATATAGGCAACAGACACTATCAGTTCTTTTTGGATTGTCAATTACCAGCTCGGATGATACTAATACTATTAGTATTTGTGGCGGAATTCTGCTAGGAAAATTCCTTTAGAACAAAACTTAGCATTTCTGATTTCAGAATGGAAGGGTTGCAACAAGAAAAGAATCATTTAAAATGATTTTTAATTGAAAAATTGAAAAAATGCCTTTGAAACTGAAAAATTATGGCATATTGTGTTGAAACATCGGTTTACTTAAAAAGATATTAGCATACATATTAACACAATAATGATGCAAATGCCCATACGTGTGATATCACATCCTGTGCCATTTGCAGTGGCTTTCACCTGTAGGGATAGACAGTGTTATTACTGGTACCTTGAGCAAGTGTTTTGGGATGGTGATATCCAGCAGCCAAATTAAATAAGCGAGGAGCTCCTCACTCTGTTTAGAAGAACAAGTATCCAATTTTCCCCTTTCTACAAAACATTCAAGTGATGGAACTGGAGCAGACAGAAATTTTTCTAAATAATTTAGATCAAGTTGTGTCAGTTTGAAATAAGAATAGAACAAGGCATTCCTTCCAGGAGTGAGGAGCTGCAAAATACAAAGCCATATACAGTTACAGAGTGCAGTCAGGTCTGTATGTCCCCTTCAGCAGCTCAAGTGGTACTGTTTTAATCCCTGCTGCTCTCCTGGACCTATGGTGGGTAACAAGTCAGTATTAAAACTTAGCAGTGGCTCCAGTGTCCTGTGGCAGTTGTGTAAAACCCATGGATACATCATTCTTTCTTGTGTCGTGCTCTTCTGTTCAGGTCAGGGCTATCACTACCCTTCACTTTATCAATCATATAGAAAAAAAAAATAATAAAACCTGTGCATAGCTAATTCCAGTATTTCAGCTACTGTTTTGGAGGAAAATTAAATGCTCGACAACTAAGTGTGATCTATAATACACAGACGTACAGAGCAACAGAGGCATTGCTTACCTATCCTGGCTTAGCAGTATTTATCTTGCTCACAACATCACTCCTGAGAACTCTGTTTACAGAATATTATGCCAAATGTTGTGGGTTTTTTCGTTCACCATTTGGTTGCACTGTCTAAAGAACCTTGAAGAGCTGCAGAGAGAAAAATAGTTTTATCAACTTTGTTTTGAAAGCTTTGGAAGACAAAGCAGTGAGAATTCATGAAAGGCAGCAGGAATTCAAGGCTAAAGAGCAGACGAGGCATGGAGAAAGGCTCACAGTTATAAATCCCTGGTTCACATTGCTGGGATCTCAATGGAAACTGCTTTACTGATTTTGCAGAGACGTGAGCTATGTCTTTTTCCTAGACAAAGTGGCATTGTGCCACTGCGAACTGGGCAACAAGACTTTGAAATTAAATATACTGAAATTTGGAGACAGGAAAAAGTCTGGACAAAGAACAGGTGATAGGATCCTGTTCAAGAGAGGTATAACAAGGCAGTTGGATCATTCTTGAAATGCAAGTAAACATTGTGGGAATTTAAGGGCATCTTTAGCTTCCATTAAACTCAGTAGCTGTCTTGCCATGGCTCTTAACAGGGCAAGTGTTACAGCCATCAAAGGCAAAGTTTTGCCCTTTTCCACATTATTGAGAAAACTCCAATTGATTTTAGATAGTAAGGAATTATGCCACTCATTTTGTACCACAGAAATAAGTTTAGCCTTTTTATTCTGTGTAAAAACTGCTATGAGAGAAAAGCCAAGATATAAAAGGAACAATGAGTTGAAAATGTAATTCAGTGAAACTGTGGGGCTGCTTTTAGTATTTGTATGTCAAAACTTTCTTTTGAAGTAGTCTCATTGTGCTTACATGTGTTGTTTTCAGGTGAAAAGGAGAATAAGAGTGGCATTTTCAGCAAGGATTTATCCCTGTTCCTTCTTAAGTTAATTGGATTTCCATACTGGCAGGTCAGGGGAAATTCTGTATAGAGAGAGCATAATCTAAACAAAAGCCCTCTAATAACCCCCAGTTCAGCGGGAGTCCTTCGCCAGTGTCAATTTCTTCAGAATTTTAAAGAAGGTCATGATTTCTATAATTCCTCTATGGCTGACTGCAGTGACACATCTACTGATACTGCTCTGAACAGTAACAAAAACACATTGGTAGTTAGAGCTTGGTGTGCAAGAAGCTTGAGAGAGTTAATCCAGCCACCTTGAACAACTCTTGATCTTGTTTGTTAAAATTATCCCGTATATAATCAAGGCTGCCCGAAGACAAGGTCAATACACAACTCAGTTCCAGGCACACAGCTGCACAATCAGGCAACACTTCAGCTGGGACATGAGAATGCTGGTGTCATTGATCATGAAATAGGTTGTGAACATAACTTTGCCTGATTTTTGGTTTAAGCAGGCATGGGGGTACAGTTGGAGAAATCAGCTTATTGCAGGAACTCCCAGGACAGTTTGGAATGCTGTTTCATTTATACCCATCACAACAGACATCACAAGCTCATTTAAGCTATGCACATATCTGAGTTCTAGACTGATTTATACAAAATATTTTTTTTTTTTATTTTTTTTTTAAGGAGAAACCAGGACTCAAGGTCTACCTGGGAGATGCACTTTAATGTAGTAACACCCTAACAGGTATCTCTGACCTAACTGGAATAGGGGAAAACTCTTCGGAGGCCAAGGCGCAGTGGGAGGGTTTTACTGAGTTTGTCAGAACTAGTACAGGTAAGAGACGCTTCAGAGAAATCCTGTATGCCAGCTCTGAGAACACCGTCAGATGTATTTAAAACTTACATTTTCTTCATTTTCAACTAGATGTTATAATAGGTAATTTGAGCTGGTAATCCTTGTTTCCTAGCCACACAGAATGGAGAGGTCTGTCAGGCCCTGAAAGCAACACAAGGCTGGCAACCGCATGGTTGTGGTGTACTTGTTTGCTGCAAGGTTCATTGGAAGGGAATGCAGAGTACCACTTAAAATGAGAAGTATTTGCCAGAGAGCTCTATGGCTTGCCAGAACGCACTGGGGGTGTTTGTGGAGGACAGTGCTGGCATTGTACTGCTCTCCCATGGAAGGCAGGCAATGGGTTGGTGGGTCTATCTTGACTGCAGCACTTTCCATGCTACTGTGCAGACTCATCCAGTAAAGCTGTAGCTGGGGATGGAAGGAAGGAAATCAATGAATCACCAAGAATCAGTGCACAGCCCTTCCTGCTTTCTTTTGAGAGGTTTCGTTAAGCCTCTGACTAATGAAAGAACTGAAAACACACATAAGGCCCTGGTGATTACTGTGAGGCTCTGCTTTAAGCAAGTCATCCGAGGGGTGTTTTCACAATTGTAATAATGTTTGCTTTTATAGCTTTCTTCATTGCAATATTAAACCACACTTTAATCTTCACCAAATCAGCCACATTGGTGAACAGCAAGCTCATCTTTCATTTCAGCTACTATGGTTATCTTCCACTAAGTAGTTCTTATCAGTTTACCAACAAGGATGGTAAAACTAAACCCAGGATGTGGCCTTCCCTGAATTCACAATCTGAGTCTTGCATGCATAGCAATGCTCCAAGGGGAAGCTCCAAGAGGAAGCCCTTGAACATTGATCTGCTAAGCATGCGTTAAAATCTGTGGAGCAACTGTGTATGGGTAAATTCTTGAAAATACATCTTTAACAGGGCACTGCATTTGTTCACTTAATCTATGTGGTCTCACACTGTTGTCCTCATCTTGATTTCTTTATCAGTTTGCTAGCTCTGCTGCAGTAGATTTCAGAGGGTCAGCAGTTTAGGTGATAAACCCAAAGCCATTCTATAAAGTATGAGCTCCACTCTCTGCCAAAATGTTTTCTCTTTCTAGCTAAGGGATATTTAATTGTTCAAACTCACATCAATATCCTCTTGATAGTTGTTTTGTAATCATTTTCAGACCTGTCACCAAAAACATTTGCCACCTTGCTCTACTCACTGAGTAGGGTGGCTGCAGTCCCAAGAAAGCTTCTTCCTCATGCTATTTTTATGCCTCTTTGGATTAATTCCCTACCTCTCCAAGACCAGTCAGTGCTATTATCCCACAATCCACACTGCAGTCCTACAGAGGCTGACATATTAATTCCTTTAGACATACAAGTCTTACACTAAATTCAATTAAGGAATTCAGAAAGATTCTTACTCTTTGTAAAATTATTCAAATACAGTCATTAAAAAAAATCCAGACAGAGAACTAGATCGTATGTTCCCTCTGAAGACTCCAGAGACAAAAGCTGCCCTGCTCTGTAAGGAATGAATTACAAATCAGGGCAAGGTGCTCTGAGGAAAACCTGAAAGGACATAAAAAGGCTGTCCTAGTTAAAATAAAAATCAGCTCCTAAAAGGGGTTAGTAAAATGGCTGCAGCTTTTGTGGGTAGGCGAGGCTTGAGAAAATAAGAGTGTAATTACATTTTTTTAGTTGAAACGAGGACTTTCTAGGAATAGAGTTACACATTTGGTTTTGATTTGTGGTTCTGGTTTGGTTTTGGCTTCTGCTTAAGATTTAGCCTAGGTTTTGGTTTCAAGTATAGCTGAACCCTGGAGTTATGCTTTCTGTGTTCCAGAGGGTCTTGACAAGGAAAACAGAGCCTCTTTAAAAGTAGCCAGTTAAAATAGCTTATTTTTATTTTTATCTTCTAATTCTCTATAGGGCATCCTGTTACCAATTGCATAGCAGAGGCAAATTTACTTCTTCAACAAAAAAATGCAGGTAGTTTCAACTGCTGGAGTGTATGGAGTCCCTTGGGCTTCAAGGGTCCCTTGTCTTGCAGGAGGTGGGAATGGTGTTAATACATGAGCTGAAGGCTTCTGGAGAGGCCATGGAGTGCAAGTGGAGACTAGGCAGACAGATATTCCATGAATGGCTTTTGCACAGATAACAAGATGGAAGGAAGGAAGCAAACAACTGGAGGAAATGCAGCAAGACCTGACACTTGACATAAAGCTGGAAGGGAGAAAGGAAGTAAGGCTGCTTGGGACTCTGACACTGGCCCTGCTCTTTTCCACACAGAGAGCACTACACCAATGGTAAAATTTGGGGTTGCATCTAAAACAGAACTAGGAAATTAAAGCCCTTCTGATTTTGTGCTTGACCTGGAAGTAAAACTCTAATAGCAACTGAAGATCCTGGCACTCTTTTTTATCCTAGGTTGAGAATGCATAACCAAGATTTCAGGTTTGAGAGAAAAAATTAGGTTCTTAAATCCCACATCTAGGTACCTGAATAAGCTACTTTCCCAGAACCTGCTGGGTGATTGCCAGTAGCAAAGATCAAGCTACTAATCTTGGTGCCTAAAAAGGATTTAGGAGCCTAACATTAGACACCCACTTTTGAAGCAGGCTGACGTAGAGTTTTAGCCCATTCCTGCTTTATGTAATTTTATTTTTGTGAAGACTTTTTCGACATGCAAGCTCAGGACTCCTCTTGGTGTCCTGTGTTAACCAACAATGTTTGCAAAAGATTTGCCCTCACCCATCCCACAGCCCATCGTCAAACGTGACGGGAGTTCAGACATATTGCCTGAAGGCTGCCAGCAGTTCTCCCTGCTTTTACTGACCAAGGAAATGCATTTGGCAAAAGGCAATAAATGCATTAAACTGAACAATGACTTTAGCAATAAAATAGCCCCAGCTTTTCCACATCTGAAGTAATTTTCCACAGTAACTTGAGAAAGACTATCAGCCAGGTCAGAAGTATAAGCACTGTCTTTATTTTTCAGTCCTGGCCAGTTATTTCTCTTGCTTTTATGATCTTCAAGAGAATAAATTGGCTAGTGAGGCCTTAGTTGTGTAGGTGTGCCAGGTAGTCATATGGTCAGAACTCATGCCAGCTCAGTATTGACTTCATAGGCTGATGACCTGGGGGTGTTGGTCGATGAGCACATGAACATGAAACAGTTTCAGTGTGTGCTTGCAGCCCAGAAAGCCAACTGTATCCTGGGCTGCATCAAAAGGACCGTGACCAGCAGGTCGAAGGAGGGGATCCTGCCCCTCTGCTCTGCTCTTGTGAGAACTCACCTGGAGTATGATGTGCAGTTCTGGTGTCCTCAACATAAAAAGGACATGGAACTGTTGGAACAAGTCCAGAGGAGGGCCACGAAGTTGATCAGAGGACTGGAGCATCTCCCATATGAAGACAGGCTGAGAAAGTTGGGACTGTTCAGCCTGGGGAAGAGAAGGCTGCGTGGAGACCTCGTAGCAGCCTTCCAGTATCTGAAGGGGGCCTATAGGGATGCTGTGGAGGGACTTTCATTAGGAACTGTAGTGACAGGACAAGGGGCAATGGGTTCAAACTTAAACAGGAGAGGTTTAGATTGGATCTAAGGAAGAAATTCTTTCCTGTTAGGGTGGTGAGGCAGTGGAATGGGTTGCCCAAGGAAGTTGCGAGTGCTCCATCCGTGGCAGTGTTTAAGGCCATGTTGGACGAAGCCTTCTGTGGCATGGTTTAGTTTCAGGTGTCCCTGCTTATGGCAGGGGGTTTGGAACTAGGTGATCTTAAGATTCTTTCCAACCCTAACTATTCTATGATTCTATGTATAAGTGAGGAAAAATGTTACTTGTTGTCCATACAGGTACAAAGGGGAGAAGTGAAATCTGAATGTATAGTAATGCACAAACAGAAGCAATGCTTGTTGCAGGGAAATGAAAGCATGTGAAAACCACTGGGATGTAAAATGGTAAAAGTCTCGCTGTACTAAAAACAGGACAAAAAGAAGTGTTTGGCCAAGTTGTTAGCTCCATGGTGTTACAGGAGGTGCACAAACCAGACAGAACTGGCCATGCTAGTACAAGTGCTTTTGTCTGTTAACTACACAACAAGTCTATATGCAATGGAGTACTCCTGCGTTACTCTAACAGTTGGGTACTGCAGGGCAGATTAGCAAGGTCACTGTGGTTTTAAGTGACAGCTGATTCCTGTAAAAAGAGCAGCTGAGTTGCAGAAGGACAGTATCAGGTGCTTTGGTTGACATGTAGATCATGTCTGTCTTACCTTTTATAGCAAATATGACTTGTGCTTCTTGTTCCATGCCCTGCTACTTAGTCTTGCCTATACTTCCTATCATGCACAGTGAATGTCATAAGCTAACAGTTCAGTGAGTTCACAACTAACTCAATCCTAGTTCAGATGTGATGGAAAATTCCTGTTGTTGGTGGTGCTGTTTCTAATTTGCAGGTTCCATTCTGTCCCGTAAATTGAGGTAATGTCCAATGGAAATAAAGATAATCTCTATTCCATGTAGTTTCCACTCTGAGTGAGGCCAACATATATATGGAAATGCAGTATGAGGTTGGAGTAGGATGCAGGAAATTTGCAGAGAACAGATATAACTGGACTTCTATTCATATGCCACAGTTCCTTCTCCACAGTTTGATTCTATGAATACTTGCATGTATAACTTTGCATGCTAAGATGTCCAGCTGAATTTAATAGCAATAATCATTGTGTACTCAAAGTACAGACCTGTTAGCATGTCAGTATAGAGTAGGTGTGAGCAGAATTTTCCGAAGTGATCAGCCCTGCTGATACTGCTACTGAAAATGGTGAAAGATTGGTTTGGGTGCTCTTTAATTTACTTCTCTGGGAGCACAGTTTTACTGGTCTGGAAGGGTTTGAAGAATCTGTCCTGTAACTTCGGCTGGAGAGTAGATCTGGCCTGGCTTGAGCACAGGTCTGGTCTGGCTGAACACTGGAAAATATTATTTTCAGTTAAATTCCGCAGAAAATATTGCTATTTACTTTCTAAAACATGTACTGAAAGGATATATATTGCCAGCTCTGAACATGATCAAATGTTTAAAAACTCTTTATCAAACAGATCTTTCAACAAAAAGTAGAAAAACTCACTAAATAATCAACTTGATAAATAATATTCCATCCGCTTTACTGTTTGAACTTTTTTTGTGGGGGGAAAAAAAATAGAAAAGGAAATAAACCAAAAATATGTCCTGAAAGAAGCATATTTCCAAAGCAATTGCAAATGTTGTCAGTAACCAGCAACCTAGCCTGGATGAAGACACCTCCCAGTCATTGTTATTCTTAAAGGATTTTCTGACTCTTCCTGTTGTTTTGGCTGTGGGTGGCTCCGTGACTCACCCCAGGACCTCCCAGCCAAACAACAGGATCCCGGGGAAAGGAAAGTCTTTCTAACACCCATTGCTACCAAGGGATTCAAGCACAGGAACCCTCCTTCACCCACCCTAAAAGCAAGGAGCGATTGCTATAAACTACTTAATCAAGTAAGGAGACCAAAAGGCAGAGGAGGGGCTGGCTGTGGATGTATTACTCATCTTGCACCTTGTTCATTGGTATTCTGCTAGAACAGTACTAATGTCTAGATATTACTTCCTGAAACACGTGTACTTCCAACACTTTTTTCTTTCAAGTACTGAACTGATCCAGTCTTAGTTGTACACTAGATCCAAGCATCAGGTTATATTGTGATTTCCAACACCTATATGCAATGTTGAAACAGTTGTTTCTTCTAAAGCTCTGTTGTGTGATGAAGACGGCAGGAAGGGGTTATGCCAATTCAATTAAATAAAAACCTTAGGTTTCCTCAATGAAGACTTGAACAGTTGCCAACATTTTACATTTCTCCTAATGTAGATGAAACTATTCTGCAAAATTGCACTTTCTGTCAGCACTGTAATAAACCCTGCAAAGGAGTTTGTGCTATCATTACATCTACTTCAGTAGATGTAACGATACAAATTGCCACTTCACAGGTTTGAGCCATTTCTACCCATCTTTTGTTAACATGTGGATTTGACAGTCAGTGTAAGAGGAATTGCCACCTCAGCTAGCCCTTAAATAGACTCTGCATTTCATCTTGTAACTCATCTTGTAAGTCTAATGGACTAACCCCCAGGCTCCCTAGCTGTAGTCTGCACATGCAGACTGAAAATAGGTTTCCATATTTGTGGGTGATGATGACAGAAGTTAGATAACCAGTTGATTAATAAATTGATAAATAATACATTTTCCAGACTGAAATTCTATCTCCTAGGCTGTCAGGATAGCAAGGGCCCTACAGAAACTGGAGTTAGATCTCAGCCACAAACCATGGTGCATTTTCTCCAATAGATGTTTTACCTGTTTTTACATGCTTCTGGTGATGGTGATACTCCCTGTCTTCAGCCAAACTATTCAAACGGTAGAATGTCAGGTGAAAACAATATGCTGCATTTTTAATGAGTGCTTACTTCCTTCATGAATGTGATTAGGGTACTCCGCCTGAAAATGTAGTTATGTGGACTGCATTGCCCCAGCCTTCAGCCTTGCCATTGTTCCTCCCTTCTTTCCTCATTCCTCTATAAATAAAAATAACTAGTCTGTAGAAGTAATTGATGTCCACCTGCTATTCTCAGCACTGAATAAAAATGAAAGTGTTGAACTTCAGAATATAACTCCAGTTGATCTAACGGAGCTAACTGGGATTTTGCTTTTCAGCTGACCCATGGGGATTAAGAGTCTTCTAACCTGATCCAGCTGTAAAGGAAAATATATTGTCTTAGCTTATCAGAGCATAATACAGAGGTTGTCTGTGGTCCTGTTCCTGATGGAAAGATGTAGGAGAGAAGAAATTTTGTAAAACTGTTCTTTGCCTAGCCATCTTCTTATGGTACCCCAAACTTATTTGCCTACATCTTGACTCCAAATTAGCATTTTTAACATTAAATAGAGATACAGTGGTGTTCCTGTAAAACTGTGTTTTACAAGATAAAGAGACACAGGGTGTTCCCGTAAACACCCAAGGAGCTGATGCCCCAGAGCATAGTTTTATAACTCCAACTATATGACAGTGTATACCATAAGTACATTCTAAAAGTTGATTGGCATAATACATAGGAGTTTGTTAACAGCTTTTTGTTACTATGACCATTTTCTATTGCTACTGAGCAGTTCTAAGTACAGTATGTAGCAGTACAGAATGCTGATAGTCAATTTTTGTCTGTCCTTTTGTGTGGGTTTTTTCCGTTAAAAAGGTTTTAGTCTTATCCAAGCTGTCTGGAACAAAAATCTGGATGAGTGTAAGCAGAGATGAATGTGAATCAATCTATTCCTGATGACAAACTGCCCAGCAACATAACAAATTACCAAAAGCATGTATGTGTGAAAATTTCTGTGCTTTTTCCAGCTGTCTCTGGAATACCTGCTTCTAGCAGGTGCCCAAGATGCTTTTATTTTCAGTTGGCTACTTACTGCCTAACTATTACATGCTGTGGAAAGCATTTAGTCCTCTTTATCGCTGAATAAATGGGAAAGTAGAAATGCAGAAAACAGGAAAATGTTTATGGTGTCTGTGAAGGGGCAGATACACAGTCTGCTAGGAAGCTGAAATGCTGGGGGTATATTTTGGCACAGGGATCTTACCCACTTTTCTTGGCGATGTTGTTTCCTTATCAAACCGGACATGCATTGTATTTTGCATGTGTCAAAAAGTGCTTACCAGCAGGACTTATTCTGATAGCAACAACAGGAAGTCTGAAATACACCAAAGGAATGAAGGCTTGGGAAGCCAGACACTGAGAAGCTGCAGTAATAGTTATGCTGGATAAGGAGGTTGAGCCATAAAAATTTCAAGCCTATCAATGCTAGAAGTTGGATTGGAGAAGATGGTAGATAGCTGGGGAAAAAAGGAAAATAAAAAGCACACGGAAAAATGCCAAGCAGAGAGGGGCTGTCTTAAGTTCAGGAGCAGCTCCATGCAAAAAAAATGTCTCCTAGATATTTTCTTGGAGAAAAACTTAGTCTCAAATTCATAATATGTGAATTCTGGCTTGTTGTTATGAGTTCCACCGAAAGCTGTTCATTATGAATTGTCTCTTTACCTAACTTTCTTGACAGAGTAAGAGATGTAGGAAAGAAGTGTGCTGGCCTGGCAGTTCCTCCACACTCTCTGTCTGCCCAGCATTAAATTCTGCACAGTTGCCAAATCTCCTGTAACTCTGCCTTTTCCCAGCCCCATGTCCTGCAGTTCAGAAGCTCTCAGGGTCCTCTAAGAAGTAGCTCAAGCTCCCCAGATCCCACAACATTGACAAACAGAAACAAAACTGGGTAATGCGGAAGCTGAACACATTTTTTTCAGTGAATCCTTTTATGAGTGGATGAAAACATAGCTTTATAATAGATGCTGGGCTACCAGCATAAGCCATAGCATTGGCTGCTGAGAAATGTATAATACTTGTATTTAAGTACAATAGGCTCTTTATAATCAGATATTTTATAATGTTCTAAGACGTTCTTTTCTGGCATTAGTGGTTTGAAAACAAAGCTGACACTGTTAAAAACTATAGCTTAGGCAGACCACTGCACAGAATAGTCCCTCATGGGACTGATGAGAAACCTGATATATTTTTCCACTGCTTATGCAGAGGAAACCAAATGGAAAAGAGAAGCCACAGAAACTCAGACTGTCAGAAGCTTAATGTCCATCTTACACAGGAAAACTGACAAGTGTGGTTAGAGCAGAAAGTGCATCTTGCTTTTCAGTACTGAGGTCCACTGCAGTCTCATACTGCTGCTTATTTTCTAGCTATGCCCAAGAAGAATGAGCTCATTGCAGTTTACCACAACAAAGACAAGATATATGTCTGGATAGATAGTGGCTGGATCTATTCAGACTTTTGGAAAATTAGAAGCACAGTTCAAACACATACTTCTGTTTTGTTTCCTCCGAGACAGCCAACCGTATAATCATTCCATGCATTTCAAATAACATAAGAAACTGAGACTGACTCACTGTTTCCCGCTTCATTAGCTCAGGACAGGATGCAAAGCCTATAAACACATTGTGTGTGAGTCTTTACATGACATGATGTTCCTTGCTCTAAATTTGCATGCCCACTTTCTTTCATATCCCTAGAGTGACTGGCTGTGGTCTCTCTTCC
Organism: Agapornis roseicollis; assembly: GCA_002631895.1. Lineage (NCBI taxonomy): Eukaryota > Metazoa > Chordata > Aves > Psittaciformes > Psittacidae > Agapornis > Agapornis roseicollis. The sequence goes on from NDXB01000987.1 coordinate 26,406, forward strand.
TGCTCTCCTGACTCCCCATGCATAAGCATGAAGTACGATTTGGGCAGCAGTATCTTTCCTTCCATAGCTTTCTTCTTTCTGCCACTGTAATTATGCTTAAGCTTCCCTCTGACCAGCAAGATCAAAATATCTATACATCAGTAACTCACCAATAGAGAAAGAATGGACCTAGACTGGTGTCCTTTAAAGGACCTTGGTTGTTAAATAGCACATTGCAACTCCAAGAGAGGTACTCACAAAGTCAAGGGATAACCACAGACTCACTAGTTGACAAAAATAGCCAAGTACAGCTTTTCAAGTTCATAATCCAGATCTGAATGACTCCTGAAGCCAATGAATCAGGTCATCAAGTATAGTGTAAATTGGTTTCCTTACATTAAAAAATCCAGAGGAGGGCCATCAGGATGATCAGGAGGCTGGAACACTTCTGTTATGAAGACAAACTGAGAAAGTTGGGGCTGTTCAGCCTGGAGAAGAGAAGGTTGCATGGAGACCTCATAGCAGCCTTCCAGTATGTGAAAGGGGTGTATAAGGATGCTGGAGAGGTACTCTTCATTAGGGACTGTAGTGATAGAACAAGGGGTAATGGGTTAAAACTTAAACAGGGGATGTTGAGGTTAGATACAAGCAAAAAGTTTTTTCTTGAGAGGATGGTGAGGCAGTGGAATGGGTTGCCCAAGGAAGTTGTGAATGCTCCATCCCTGGCAGTGTTCAAGGCCAGGTTGGACAGAGCCTTGGGTGACATGGTCCAGGGTGAGGTGTCCCTGCCCATGGCAAAGGGGTTGGAACTCGATGATCTTAAGGTCCTTTCCAACCCTAACTGTTCTATGATTCTAAAATATATTGTCTACTGGATATGGAAGTAAAGACTGAACATACAAATGAGACTGTCTATTGATACCCAAGACTCATGAGATGGTGAAATAAACTGTAGCTGATGGTGGACCTACAGTTTTGTGAACAGAAATATGAAGCACATATGTGCAGAGCACTCTTTCTATCTTTTGTTTTGCTAGCAGCAGCAAAGGAAGCATACAGTGAGAGAGATGGACAGAGGTAGCTCAGGAGTGTAAATTTGCTACATGCTTTTGACAGTGACATATATCTACTGAATACCTCAAACATACAACATCCTTTGAAATCTAGCATTCTAGCAGAGTGGCAACCACATTTCTACAAATATGGTCCTGGCCTGTATCAATTGCAAGTGAATAAACATTGATCCAGTTCCTTGGAACATAATTTTACTCCCTGTAGTACATCAATACAGTCCCAGGTATGAAAGAGTAGGAAAAACGTGCTCTGCAATAATGATATTCTTAGGGGGTCTGTTGGTATTGCAAACAAACAATACTCAAACCTGATAGCTAGAGTTACAGTAGTTCTATTAGAAATAGCCTTGAAAATATCTTTTGTAAAAACAGTACTGAATACAGACTAAATGCATTTTGGTCTTTAGTGCCTACATAAAGGCATCTAGGCACTAAGAGTTTTAGTGGAATTTTTCACATTAGCTCTGAATCAAATCAATGAGATTTAAACATTTCCATGCTACAAAGAATAGGTGGCTCTCTTGGGGTTTTTGAGTGCTTAAATACATTTGCAAGCCTCCTCTTTCATATTTTTAGTATTGCTGCGTGCAGAGGACATTTCTATTCTCTGAGATGTTTCAATGCTTCCATTAAAAATTCAGAATAAAATATCTGCATTTAAAATGAATTTTCAGAGTAACTTCTATAAGTGACCATCAAAATATCTTGGTTTCATACTGATATATTCAAGTTCTTTGGAATTTTACCTTATATTCAAATTTTAATATATGTAATAGTTGAAAACAAGTGAATAAGTGTTTTAAAAACAGTTTAAGAAAGAACAGAAAACATGGCTAAACAATGTATTTCTACACTGTTACAACTGCATTTTTCAGTGTAAATTCACCCTCTCTATGGGACTACAATCAAATATACAGGTAGGTAATTTCTAATAAAATACCGCTTTAGGTATATTTGCTGAAATACAAACGTAGCAAGGTAATAGGAGTTTGAGATTAGCTTTCTCTTTTTCTATCATTCTACTGAGTTAAAGTAAACATCAGTGGAAGGGATAGCAAGTACCAATGGGAAAGGCTGGCAAATTTAGTCAGCGTGTTTGTTTCTTTATTATAGTAAGTCATCACAGACTGCTTATCTTTTGTATCTTCTTATTTTTGCTTTTGTAAAGACTTTGACATTTATTCTTCACACACATTAGAAATTGCCAGTAGGGCACAGCAAGGCAGCCTGGCTATCCATATTATTTCCTGGTTTATGCAGTGGCAGTTCAAGAATATTGAATGATATGTAAAATTTCTACATTCTCTAAATCTGAAGGGGATTATCTGAGCCTCAAAGGAGAACTGTGCATAAGAAGGCAATATTTTGCTCCAGGCAATGTGAACTAGGAAAGAATATATAAATACAGCTGGAGACCAATAAATCTGTAATGGCAAGTCCACTGTGGCAGTAAATGGTTTCCCTTTAATAATGAAATACCACACTGGCAAAAATAAATATATAACTCAGGCTACCCCAGCCATTATTGGACTGCAAAATAATGGTGTTTTAAAGCAGAGAGTCATTTCATTCTCTAGAGTGCCCTTTGGTCATGTTTCAAGTTTTCTTCTGCAACTACGAGGGCTAAAATCTCACTTGAAAAAATGAGGAAACTGAGACTGTCACACAATCACTTGTTCTGGGGCTCGAAGTGAAACTCCAGATATTCCAGAGCTGGCAGTAATACCACAGTTGGCAGCAGTACTGATGACCAAATTTCTCTTTATGAAACAAAGCATACGTTGGCACTGAAGCTACATTTCTTAGTTTGAGGAAAGAGAGAAAAACATTTATTCAATAAAGAAAAACTTATTTGCTCGGAGGGAGAAAAGAGAAGACTTCAGTGAATATGCAGGAATAATCTTTTGCTACAAAGATTGTTGGAAGTTTTTAACACCTTAAATGTTTCCTTAAAGGAAAAAAACAAATCCACTGACAGAAGTTGGGAGAATCTCTTTTCTGCAGCTCAGATGCTCCAACCCGGAAGCTACGACTCAGCTTTGGCCAGAATTTTGCTCTCAGTGGAGCTATTTCAGCTGCTCCCCTTCTAGTCATACTATTCATTACTGTGCTGCTGCTATCCATACCAAGTTTGATCAAGCAAAATTTAGCTGCCTTTGACGTTTATCCTAGTGAGTATGTCATTGGGACACAGCTCTCTTGATGATTTAGCGAGGCATTAAGCCTTAGGACTCTTTGAGGTAGAACTCGAGATGCATGACATAGTGCAGGGCAAAGACACTTGGTCCTTTCATTTCTTCCCAGCTCCTTGCATGAGGCTGGGGAGCCTTTTCCACACTTGTGCCTGTGATATGGGTAGCTACTGCAAGGCTGCAACACTTTGTGCCCTTTCTGCCTGCAGTGAATTGCAGCTAACCACCATAGTCATCATCAGCAGTGGCTGCACACTGGGGACTCTTTGGGGTGCTGTTACTCAGGTGAATAATGCTAAGCCAAATCAATACTCTCTTAGCTACTCAGATAGTTTCTCTGGGTCTCAAAACCCAAGGAAGGGATCCAGTCCTAAGACTTTTTACATTTTGCAGAGGTTCCATTTCAGTCAATAAACTAATATTCCTTTCTGCATCCTTCTTCAGAATTAACTCTTCAGGTGGCAGTTTGTAAATGCAGTAAATAAAAGATTAAAGTCCCTCTTATCTCATCAGCAATAGCATTACCTGGGATCAATTCACTCTCCATGTTCAAATTTATCTTTTTGCTTGAAGGCTTTCTGCTGCAATAGTTGCTGCTTTTCTAGCCCGTTCTAACTTTAGGTCGGCACAAAGCTAGCATAAAAACAGAGCACTGGTGCTAACACCCTGCCATATGCTCCTATCAACTTGACAAAAGTGTCATCGTGTGGCCCACCTCTACTCTGAGTCAAGTTTGCATTACTGTGTGATCCTTTCCAATGATGATGAAAACACAGTCTTGCTAAGGAGAACTTACATGTTTGCTTCTCTCATGGGTGCTTATACCTAAGTTTGTTTAAATGAAGTGCTAGAAGTTCATTGCCTACCATCAGATATCTGATCAGAGCACCGGCTTTTGTCGCCTGCAATAGGTAGAGGATGTGTCAAAACCTTAAGATGTAGACATACAATTTCTTTAACTAAACAAAAATTTATTCCACACATGATGCTGAACTGCTACTGTTTTCCTCATCCCATGAATAAAACAGTATCGTTGTTGGCAGCACTGTAGCTTAGCTCCTGGGAGTTCCTGCAGGAAAAACCATTCCAAAACTTCCCCTTATAGAGAGAAACAGTCCTGGGGGGACTAAAAAAGAAGAGAAATTTTAATTACTGCAATAATTAGGGTTGACTGTTTAATGAGTCAGGAATTTTGTGTGGTCAACTTTTCTGCCAAGTTTTCCTGAGAGAGGACAGAGAGGGAGACAAGCAAACATATGGCACCACACACTCACTGTGGTTGAAGTTTTGTGATTAACTGCCATCAGCTGCCTTGAATCATTAAAGCAAAGAGCACAGGAATATTACAAGATGATGTTTTGATAGCCTTTAACTCTAGAGCTCTGCTTTGGTTTCTTCCACTGAAGTCTGAGAAATGGCTGTGAGAAGCAGGGGCACCACAGTTTCCCAGACCGGTAGGTTTTGAGAAGAGAGCAATTCTATGCTGGCTTTAGCATTAGACAGCCCAGGCAGGAGTCTCACTCTGCAGCAAGGCCATTACTAACAGAGCAGACACAGTCAAGGCTAGTTGCAACTCTTCAAATTAAAAAAAGAAAGGAAAGAAAAGAAAAAGAAAGCACCTGGTTTTCATTAAGAGGAAAAGACAATGCTCTCCATCCCTAACTCTGTGGAGCCCAGAGCCTCTCCCTGCTGAGGCACCTTGCTGGAGCCATTTCCTCACCCTGTGCTTGTGGCCCCTCATATCCTCCTGGCTGCAGGATGGCAGGTCTCTCAGGGAGACACGCTCCCTGCCTTTAACATGAAACAGCTTTGATTTTTGCCAAGGCCACTTTTCACAACACAAAGGAGAGGCGGGTGAGGGCTCTTGTTGTATGCTTTACTCCCTCATTCCTAGCTGTGTTACACCCCACTACCTGGGCTCCCTTGCTGCTCGTAAATGTCCCCTTTAAAAGTATCCCCATCTGCAGTATAAAAGTTGGTGATGTATAACATATTCTAAAGACAGATTTGCCTCTGTTCAAAAACTTTCCTGACCTCATGGTCGAAGAAGAACAAAATAATGTATTAACAAAAACATGGTTCACTGCCAAAGAAAAGGAGTTCCTGTAAGGACTGAAACAATAAATCTCCTCCGTACTGAACTCCCAGAGGGAGTATGTTGTGTTTCCTCCTGTTCTTTATCAAAGTCCCCAAAATAAGCAGGAATGGGCAGTGACTAGGCACAGCCTCTACACACCTTTTTCCATGGAGTAATTAAGGCCTGCCTCAGAGTGAGAGAGCACTCCCTGCCCAGCTGTGTGAGGCAGAGCTGACAGCATTACCACCACTAAGCATGAAGCTCCTAGGGATTGCCTTCTTTTTCTTAGTTGCACTCTGTGTTTGCACTGTGGGAGGTAAGTTCTTTGGCTTTTTTGGATATACTTGTCACATCTGTGGGGTGTTTTGTGAGTGAAAGCTTAGCTGTCAGTAGCTGGATGCTGTTGTTTTTTTTTCCTTGCAGTTCAGTGATTGAAAGTCTGTGTACTGGAGAAGAAGGTATTAACTGGTAGTTGAGTTATGTGTGTTCAGTGAAAAACTTTTCTGCCATTGTATTTTTGTGACAGCTCTCTAGGTGTCACGAGCTCCTCAACGTAAGAAAAGTTAAAAGCAGCAGTATGTTTACAAAGGTTTTCTGTTTTGTTTTTCTTCCTTGAAATAAAGCATTTCTTGTAGAGATGGCTTAAAGAGGGGAAGTGAAATATCTGTCAGGTTTTGCAAATACATCTTTTGCAAATCAAATCTATCCTGATGGATTTCCATGGCACTATGCCAGCAATAAGTTTGGCCAAGGGTGTCTCTCAGAAGTTATCTTAGTTTTGCCTCCAAAGATACAGGGGCTTACAGCATTTATTGGGTGTCAATTAATGGGGACGCAAGCTTAGGGGCAGTATTAGCTACAGAGTGCAGTATCCTTTTTAAATGATTCTCAAAGCACAGATTTCATCTAACTTTGTTGTGTTCATATCATCACAGCTTGAAAGATCTTGCTTTTAAAGTGGAATTAACTAGTAAAACCCGAAAAGGTGAATGAAACTGTAACAAGGGCCAGAATCTATCATCATCTTTATCAAAAGATAGTTTTGAAGACAAACTGGTGTTTACTGGTGTTTTCATTTGCTGGCGCTCTGGTCTGAATACTTAGAAGCAAACCTTCCACAAGTGTCTGTTGATTGACTGTAGGGTATTTTATGAATTAGCAGTTTAGAAAATGGTAATACTAGATTGACTGGTCTTAAAAAAGTTAATCAACTTTTACTCACATTGTGTGTTAAAATTTGGAAATGTCTTTTGTGTTGTAGCTTATGCTATGGCTTGGGCTCATGTTGGGCTCAATAGACCTCTCAATAAGTCCTCCTAGGCCAAGGAGCTTTGTGACTGTTGGGGGGGCGGGGGGGGGGATCAATGAAGGAGAGTAAAAATATAAGTGCCAGAGGAAGAACTGCTTTAAAAACTATGTTAAGTAAGTACAAACCCCAAAAGTCTGTGTTGAGGTACTATTTATTCTCTGTCTGCTACTTGTAGTAAAAATATCCTTCCTGTCATTGTTAAGCCTTCAATTTCACAACTTCTGAAAAGCAAAGTGGAGTTGGATCAAAAGGAGCATATTTAACACAACAGTCCATAAAGCTTATCAGAAAGCAACATGCAAAGGTGGGAGGAATTCTGTCAGCTTTATACAATCATTTCTTTAAAAAAGATTTTCCCTCCTCTGCATGATATGAATGAGGTGGAACTGATGACAGTGAATAAGCAAATTTTATGTAGGATACATTTGCTCTGGACAACTTTGGTTCCTTAAAGGCTTTTTTGTGTTCTGGGTTTTTTTGTTTTGGGATTTTTTTTTTGTTTGTTTCTTTCCTGTTGTTGTTTTTTTTTTTTTTTTTA
>NDXB01000987.1:43237-66556 GCA_002631895.1 Agapornis roseicollis
GGGGGGAGGGGGGAAGCTGTATGTAGTGGAGATAAAATAAACCAAAGAAATGCAGGGGGAGGACTGAAATAACAACGGTTACCTAAAATTGATCCCATTCCTTGCTCTGTCCTACTTTACAGCTTCCTGCAGTATTTTCAGATGGTTGATTTTGCATTGAACACATGCTCCAGACAAAGGCAAATGTTGACAAATCTGAGATCAGTTGCAAATGTAAATGTTGCAGCTTGATAAAAACTGCAAATGCATTTGAGATCTTGACCTGCAAATATCTCTGTTTCTTGCATCACTTCATTAATGCTAGCATGTGGTGCCATTGGGTGATGCAGTTTGTAGTCCTCCGGAAAATAAGAACATACTATTTACCTCTTTTATCAGCTGGAAAATGGGATACAGGGAGTGTCCATGAGGCAAAATGCATAGAAATACCCAAACTGATCTGAATGACGTAGATTAAGTTCCGGAAGATCCATCTAAACTAATTAAGCTGTATTTTTCCACATAGACCTTCCAGGAAGGATGGAATCATCTTTACTCCACACTTGTAGCCATTTATCTTATTTGTGATTATATAGCCAGGAAAGCTGTAAACTGGTGACCTCACAAAGTATTTATGGTAGCACAGTACTGTAGCATGGATGCCACAGATTTGCAGGAAGCTGGGCAGATCCTTGGAAAAGTGGCTAGCACCGTATCATTGCAAAACAGCCGTAAGCATCCATTTCAGCTGCTTTAAAGCATCCTTATATGTGACTTGGCAGAATATTACCCTAAGGTTGTGAAGGAGACTGAGCCTGGGTTTCCCAAATGCTGCTTGTAGCACTTTGCTTTGTGCCCCTCAGCTGGAAGTGCAACCTTGGTCTCCATAAAACATTACTGAGGAGGAAAGCTGAATAGCACATACAGGGTTAGCCTCACCCCCTTGGAAGGCCTATTTCTACATCAGGAATTAAACCTTAAGTTTGATCCTTAAATGAATGTATTCAGGTGCACTTGAGCTCTGTTTGGAAGGCTTGAGTAGGATTTGAGCAGTGACTAAGACTTGTTTTTGCTCTCTGCAAATGGGGTGTGTGTGTGTGTGCAATGACTGGTTGATGGGAGATGAATTACTCATCTAGACAAACCATTTTTTTTGGGAGGGGGGAGGTGTATGAACTTTTACACAGACATGCACTGCAAAAGAAGAAAAAAAAGGAATTTATCTCAAGGTTTAGGACAGAAGGTCATGAAATGGGAAAGAAAGATGGGTGAGGAGTGAAAATAGAAATAAGAGAAGTGTCAGAACTACGCTGGGCCTGGGGAAAGATCAGATAGAGGAATGAAGAGATGAAGCAGCAATAAATGAAAGAGAAAACATAACAGACAACAGAGCTCCAAGGTAAGAGCAAACAGGTTGTGTACATTGTCAGGCAGCAGCTATTTATTGGGAAATTTGAGAATATCAATAACAGCTTTTCTCACAAGGACAGCTATAACTTTCTCCAGAAAGGACAAGACATCAGATGAAGTGTAGTGTCTTCCCATGGATAATGCTGGAACAGCTGTTACAGGAGGCTCTATCATGGTTGTGGGGGCTGTCAGAATTTTCCTGGAAAAAGATCACTATTTATTTCTGATGGTGTGAACAGACAGAAAGCAAGAAAGCAACTTTTGACTTCTCCATGACTTGTGTGTAATTGTAAAGGCTCAGGGTCACACACGTAACCATAATATAATGTACAATAAACAAACATAATATAACACTGCCACCTGTAGATTCTGCTTTATAGCTTTGAAGCAGGAAATTAGTATGTACAGGTTTCCTCAGGATACCTCTTCAGTAATTGCTACAGCCTTTTGATATTGGTCTGGTTATGAGTGGGAATATCTTTCATCATCATCAGGAAACTGGTTAAAACTCTAGCTTCTGTCTGGTATGCCATCAGCTTGACACAGGCACTGAAAAAGCTGTAAAGTTTCTAGTCCAAATTTCCCTTGTCCATTGTCTCTAGTTTCATCCTCAGTGGATATAATGAGAAATGTATTCCCCTGCTTCAGTTGCAGCCCCTCAACTACTTAGATGCTGTTATCAATCATGCTGTCCATTAATCTTTCCCTCTCTGGGCTAAGCAAATGCAATTTTTGCAGTCCTTCCTAGGAGATTTTTCTAGACTCCTGATAATTCTTATGGTTCTCCATTAACACCCTCTTCTGTGCACCCACACCCTTCTCAACAGCCTTCGAAAGCTGTACCAGGTACTTCAGCTGTGGTCTAACCAGTGGTCATCTGAATTGAGAGATTTTAATGTGAACATACATTCCTGTTTATCTAGTGCAGGGTCAAGTGAAAAGTGTCAAACAGGCCATTTCACTCACTATTTCTGTAATGATAGTGACCTTTCCATAAAAATAGTTTCTTTTCAAAATCAGATACTGATGCCAAATCGGACAGCATTTAAATTCAGTAATTCATGTAATGAAAGTAATCAATATATATTTTGAACAATCCATTAATCTTTAAGATTGTTGCTGGTTTGACTTTCTGGCATTCATTTTGCATTAGCTGCTTCATGTGGTATTTTAAACTTAGTGGTTTGTATCCTGTAGTGTATAAACAGAGCTACTGATGTAGTATCATGCGGTCATTTCTATCTTTTTTATTTTGGTCTTGATAATAGCAGTAACAGGCACCTAATTAACACAAGGTCAAAACCTGCTTATCTTAGTCTTCCCAGTGTAAAGGTAAAGATAATGAGAGGGAAGAAATGGTGAAAAGTCCAAGCCCTCAGACCTTGGAGACCTAAGCCTACATCAAAAGCTGCAGTTTGAGGACAACTGTGGCCATTGGTCAGCCCTGCCTGAATACAGGGGCCCCTTCTGAGTTTTAGAAAAGAAAGTAACTGCAGTGAATGTTTCAGTTTGTTCATTTCAAAATAATGTCTGAAGCCCAGATACAGATGACTGTACTGTTGCTTTAATTTTAGAACAAATGTACCATTTAAATCCAAGACAGAAAAGACAACAAAGGGAAATTCTGTGAACCCGAAAGAAAGAGAGAAACCCAAACCAGAAACAAAACAAAATCCCAGCAGTTACTCTTTCTTTCAATCTGGCCTTGTGGGCATGGGTCAAATGTTTTTCAAGCTCTTCTTAATTCTTTCTTCTTTTTCCCTGCCACACTTATTGTCCCACTGCCTCTGCTCCTTCCTGCCCTTCCTCTCTCATCTTCTTCCTGTATTGTTATCTCACTCACAGTTCTGATTTCTTCTTGTCTTCTTAATCTACTTTTAGACTCTTCTCTTTCTTTTGGGATTTTACCACCACCAGTCCTTTATTCAGCCCATTGTCACAGCTCAGCACCTTTTAGTCCTGTGCGTGTTCTCCAGATACAGGGGTGATACATCATAGGTCTACCTATGCTGTTTTGGCTGAGATTATTGCCAGTAAGCATGACAAGTGGGAGAGGTTTGTGTGTGGATTGCCGACTAGATTTTGGCTACTCCCGTATCAGAGTACATCAAGGTATTCTTGATTCAAAGAGTATCTAAATTTGCCAAAAGCCATGCCATTGTAACCTTACTTGATTGTCTATCATCTGAAGCTGCAGCCAACTTGACATGAGCAGTAAAATGAACCTTTCTGTCTCTCTCTTTGTCTAGCAAAGGTCTCTAATGGCCCAAAGTTCTTGTCTCAATTATTTTTGATTTTTTGCTTTTATCCCCCAAAGGATTCTCCTTAGTCACAAGTCAACACTGCAAATAAGGGCATAATAAGCTGCTGATTCTATTGCTTCTTTTAATCAACTCCCCACAAATCCTGGCAAGTTTTAAGCATTTTTGCATGTTATTTCAGTTTGTTTTCAAAGTATTTTTTATTATCCACCATTTCAAGAAAACAGTTCATGAAACTACTTAATTCTACTCTGCTAATCCAATTTACCTTAGTGCATCTCTAACCTGTGGTAAAATCAGCAAATTGTGACATAAACTCTCATTATTTTAGTTTTGAGGAAATCTCAGCCTATCAGCATTGTTATTAAATGGAACGCCTTTAAAGGACGAATAATCTAAGTATTGCAATGAGCTTTCCACAAAGTCATGCTGAGTTAGGGAAAGAGTGAATTAGGGAATGAGCTAATTGGCCAGCTAGTGCATTTAGCTGGTGTTACAGACATGGTAATTACTGAGACATGTTATAACAAACCATATGAAATGGAGGCATTATTCTGGCTGGGTAACTAAACGGCAAGAAAAACCTCTATTTTAAATACAGTGTGCAAGAGGCTGTGCATAGCCTTCCTACTAGTCATGTGCCCTGGGGAGTAGGGCTGGAGCAGCAGCTGGCCCATAGGGAACTGACTTCATTTGGTATGCAATATGCCCACATCAGATTAGGCCAGCATGTGAGCCATTACAAAGACAGCAGCACACCTAGGAAAGATACCCAGGAAAGAGGGGCTCACTGGGAAGGGGCAACTTACCAGCTGTGACCCATTAGGTGCTAAGAGGGCTGATAACGTCTTACACTGCTTGAAGAGGAATTATAAGGGTTCATCTGACTAGACCTTAATACATGACTGCAGGGCTCCTGTAATTGTATTATGTGTTATGTTTTTTCCAGGTTAGATCTGTGACTCTGGCAGGCCTCCAGTGGTGCTCATGAAATGTTAATCGGAGCACAGCATGCTGAGCAAAGGAAACAAAGCTGATTGTTCTGCCCTGTAGCCAAAAAAAGAGAGAATACCAGCAAGTATTACTATGAATGGAGTCACATAAGAATAGTGACATGCTGTCCTGACTCAGTTTTGCAATGTCTGTATTACAGCATGCTAAAGCAGCATGACAGGATTGTCATGCTGCAAACCTGAAAACACTAGGGGATTAGACTGTGCCGTTTTGCTCTCCCATTCAGTCATATAGCTGATATCTTCCTTCCCAAATGTGCCCACCCTTGTCTCACAGCACTGCAAAATCATAAGAAATGTCACTGTTTCTGATGCAACTGTTTCTGATGTAACTTTTTAGTAGAAAGATATGAACACAAGCAATAAAACTGAAAATCTTATTTGAAGCCAAAACTTTTAGTTGAGCTATTCTGTTATAACTTCCCAGCACAACCAGAAGATATAGAAATTATTTTGCTTTTGGTTTGGAGTGGGGTGGAGGGGTTGTCAGATTGTTTTGCAATATTGGAGACTTTTGCCTACTAACTTGACCTAGGATTTTTATGACTGGCATCATTTACTGCACTAAAATCCCAACAGCTGGAACACTGCCTTGAGGGCAACTGCAAAAGTCAGTCATTCCTCAACCTGGTGCTACCCAATCCATGTTCTGTCAAGTCTCCTATTTCCCTCATATAAGGATGAGGGTGATGCTGAAAAGTGCTCCTGAAGTGTTTGTACTAGCCAAGGAGCCAGTACAGTTTTGTTCCTCCAAGGCAGGAGAAAGGGTGCTTACTCCTGAAGCCAGTTATTTTAGTTAATCCTTCACCCTGGAGACCCAGAGTGGCCACGGTTTCCAGGAAAGGAACAGCTAGCAAAAAATCTTTCATTGCCTTCTGGAAAACAACCCACACTCCAAAGAGAAAGGCCATAGCAGATGCTCCCCGTTACAGCAGTGAGGGCAAAACTAAGAGACTTAGCATACAGTTTGAAAGGTTGCTAGCAAAGTCGTATGATTTGATTGCTTCTGATAATAGGCTTTTGAACTTGATTTTCCAAGGAGGTCCTTGCTGCTGTCTGCCTAATATGCCTATGTAGTGCTAAATAGGTCTGGAAGGTTGCAAAAGTGATATGATCATTTCTGTGTTTATTTCAGAAAATGATATTCAAACCAGTACTGCCAGTGCAACTGTTTCTGCCTCAACATCAAAATCTGGTAAGAGTTCAAATTTGCTATTATCTGATATTCTGAAGCTTGCATTGCCTTTTTAGCATTCACCGTTTCCAACTTCTGGAAGAAATTAGATGAATTATTTCATGTGGATGTAGAGCAACATATTTCCGTAGGCCTCTTATCAAACTGTTGAGAAGAAAGGCTTGAGGGATCTTAGTAAGGAGAGGATTAATTTGGCCAGGATGCAAAAATGGTTTCAGTCCAAAAAGGCTGTGAGTTGTTAGGGTTTCAAGGAGTAGTCCAAGTGTGATCAAATATAAATAAATTAGCTAAGACTTACAGTTCAAGAGGTTGTTAGATTGAGAATAATTTGGAAAACAGCATCATTCAAAGGATATGGCAGCAGGGAACAGCTGCCATTTGATGGATATAGAGTGATGGAAGAGGACATGGGCTTCGATACTAAAAAATTACACAATATATGCTAAGGTTGGGCCTTAGTTGGTAGGAGAGAATAAACGTCCATAGAGTTGTCACTTGCAAGAAATCTACTGATAACTTCTTGAAACTATTGAGATCAAGATTTACTTTTGGGGGTAAAGGATCGGCAGCAGTTTGCTCAGTTTCAAAAGCTGCATTCTCTCTGACTTCTGTTTGTGATTATTTCAACTAGATCAGATTTTATTTAACTAGATTAAAGTCCTAAAACTATGAAGACTTAACAGATAAAATACCTGCTTCAGATGGTAAAAATCTGTGATTCTGGTTTATGTCTTCAACTGGCACATTCAGTTCTCTTTATTGTGTAGGCTTGTAGCTATGAAAAATCCATATTGAACATATTTCATTCATGTGAGCTAAATATCAACTCCTTTATTAGTTTGAATACTGATGACTGCTGCATTAAAAAAAGTGATCCATGTGCAAGAAGAAAACTTGGACACAAGAGTTACAGATACTAACGAGATATGCTAATGAGGCTGTTTTCAAGCCAAAAGCACTGAGATGATTATGAGTATATGCTTGAAGTAATGGAGGTGAATAAGATGCAGCCAGGTGAAGTATGCATGTTACAGTTATTACAGCTGAAGAATTAGTCTTTTTCAAATTGTGTTGCAGTTCTTTTATGTTTCAAACCCCCTGATGTTAACGTCTGTTTCAAAGACACTTTATAAAGGCTCAACACCTCACAGTGAATGAGCTCTTTTGATGATTCATTGAAATTTCTCTTGCAGCTTTCTGTCACAGAAAGGAAAGCAGAATTGTTATTTACGCCTATGAGAAAAGCATCAGAAGCCCACTATGAGATTAAAGCACTTTGTGGGTGTAAGGCAAGCTCCCAGGGAGATCCATTCTTTGAGGCACTGCTATTCTACATGAACAGCCAGCAAACTAAGAGAGGAGGAAAAAAGTATAACTTATGTTTTAAAAGTTCTAGTGTGAACATTGCATTTAGAAGTACTCTAGTCATATCAGAGAAAATGACATGTCATGTCATGATTTGTTCCTATTCTTTCATGTATCCCATCCACGAAAAGAGGTAGTGGGATGCATGTTGGGTTGTTGCCAGGGATTTAAATGAGTCTCTGTAGCTGACAGTTGCACTTTCTGTTTGTATTAGATTACAGAAGTGAAAGCTGGACTCTTGAAATTATTAGTTATGGGGTTTTTAGCCCAGATTCATTGGCAGCAATTTGGGCAGTCTGTTCCCTTGAGCATGTGCCAGGAGCACATAGGACCTGCAGTATGCCATCCGTGCACAAGTAAGACAAACTGGTTTAAACCTTGCTATTGTCTTAGTGATGTTTGGGCAACTCTGTTTTCAACTTTCCATACCAGTGGTAGCTGGAAGTGATCCCTTCTGCCTAAGGGAGCCCTTTCCTCTTCCCTCAGCCTCCAAGTTTCAACTCCCTGGAAGAGAGAGCACCTTACAAAGGGCAACAAGTTCACCTTGTGGAATATCATGCATCAGAGAATACTATTCATCTCATCCACAGAGTCCTAAGCTTTGCTTCACACCTCAAAGAAAGTCCTGCAAGTTGCAGTTTTTTCCACAGAAATGTGGGTGCAGAGGAAGCTGGTCTGGGAAAGCTGGGCAGAGAAGACTCAGCCAGGACTTGAGGTGGACAGCAGAGGAAAAATTTGCACAAAGATTAGTAGAGTCTCTTCCCCTTTGGCTCTCTGTCTGCGATATATAAGCTGCTCTGCTGTGTGTCATTCACGTCTTTCTGCAGAGCTTACATCCCTTCTCCTGTTAAACAGGTATACAGTAAAGTGTTGGTCAGCAGTCTAGTTGAGCAGCACAGTGAACCCATTCATCCATGCCAAGCTCCTTTCCCCTCACCTCTTCCCTTGGAAGCCATGCCAAACCTTGCCTCTGACAGCAACCACGTGCACTTTGAATCCTCTTTAAAAAAGTGTGGATAAGAAAGTTCTGGAAGTGGCAGACTTTAAACTGAAATTTACTGCCTTTGTAAGAGAAGGTAGCTAGAGATATGTGATGTTTATTTATGCATGGCAAAATAAATCATTAAAGATGTGAATGCCTTTTTTGCAGCAACAGAAGCTTTAATTGCATCAACTTCACAAGCAACACCATTTCAAGCAACAGTGCTGACAACAACTGCCATCAGAGCTACAGATGAGTCTATCGCAAGCAGTAAGTGAAAGTTCTTTGAGCTAATTGTTGATGCTGTTCCAGCATTCACTCGGGAAACAAGCAGCAGGATCTTGTAACTGCATTATCATAGGCTTGTCTTCAGTGGGATAACCCACCTATGGGACACAGAGTGGCTTTCTCTGCAGTGAAGGGAGCCCTGTTCCTGTAGATCTTCAATTTAATAATTTAAAACTAGTCTGCAAGCAAGGCATAGGTGTGTTTTGTGTGTCTGCATATGTATGTATGCAAAAATGAGGAAATAATTTGAATGCTGTTCCTTTATCAGGCTCCACGCCTTCTGCACCTACTGCTACACCACAAATAACACAAGGTACAACAACACAACCACCAGTGAAAGTGACCACTACAGCAGCATATAAAAGTGACAGCACAACAAACAGTAAGTGATAATTTCATTGAGCCCTTTCTGATTCATTGTACACTACATCTCTGTAAAACAGTATGGAGCAATAAAAAGAGGTAAAAAAAGAGTAATTTTGGTTATGGATTTGAAGGTTTGGGAAAGCAGAACTATTCATCCTACCATATTACTTATCTTTAAATAATCTTGCCCTAGAATTTTGCACAAAGAATATTATACCTTTGATTTGTAGTGGAAGTGTCTTGAAGCCACGACACAGGATTTTAATCTCCCTGTAATTGAGATGTATTTGGAAAGGT
Organism: Agapornis roseicollis; assembly: GCA_002631895.1. NCBI lineage: Eukaryota > Metazoa > Chordata > Aves > Psittaciformes > Psittacidae > Agapornis > Agapornis roseicollis. Next base: position 52,394 of record NDXB01000987.1, read on the forward strand.
TTTAATTTTTTTATTTGGAAGGGTTTTAATTTTTTTGTTTGCTTATGTGGCTGGGTTGGGGTTTTTATAAGTATTTCCTGAAAAATAAGTGATTCCCTGTCAGCAGAGTGGTGTCAGAACAGCCTCCTTTAGGTTTTTTATCTTATGTATGTTACAATGCTACAGTTCCTTATGTTCTATATTATTATGAGTCACAGTACTGAAAGCAGAGAAGTGATACTAATTACCCTGCATCAATCTTGGGAATATATCCCCATGAATCTTAAGAATAATGTGTGCTGGCCCAGCACATCAGATTGGATTCTAGAAAAAGAGAATGAAAAAATCAAAAAGATCCAGCAAGTAGTTGGATTAATTTAACCAAGTATATTAACAACCAAAATGAGCTCAGTAAACTTAAGATGAAAGTCAGTCTCCCTTTGTTTTGCCTCTGAACTGCACTGGAAATATTTGCTCAAGTCTTTTGCTGAACCACAGTTTAGAAGTACTTCATTTGTATACCTAATTGGCCAAAAAAATGAAAACTAATTACCCCAGATATTTAACTCAGCAGTCAGTGATACACCAATGTTCTTGGAACTGATATTTAGAGCGTCCTGTACTGTCACAAGTTATTAGAACTTGACTTCTTTTCCTTTGTTTTCCTCACCTAAAAAGGGAGTCCTAGAAAATGGTTTTCATGCTTTCTTTGTGCATATTTTCCTTTAAAGCCACCCCTCATGGACCTGAGCATGCTAAACTGCCTGAAGAGTAATCACCCTTTCAGTTAGTGGTTACATCTTCTGATGCAGCTCTTCCACTGTGCTTGATGTAAGGAGTAGTCTGATTATCAGCCTGAAGTCTTTCAGGTTTTGGCTTGGCTTTTAAATGCCAATATCAGTGAGTAACAGAATACAGTCTGGCCAATGCACAGGCTGCTGAAGTGATACTGAAATCCACAGAGAATCTTGATAAGCCTTCATTTGCGACACTCCAAGCCTCTCAAAAGCCTGCAGCATGCATTACAAATGCAGTTCCTAGCCCTTTCAGTTTAGCAGAGGTTGTTTGGCTTGTGGGTACCAGAGTGGCACAGCCAACCTGGAACTAAACCTTGCTGACAGGTAGAGCTCCCAGCAGAGGAGGAAAAGCTAACAAGGAAAGGCATGCCTGCCAGTACAGCTTAGCTCCAGTCACTGCTCTGCACTGATGCTCCAAAACACTGATGCTGGGGGTATGATAGCACTGGGGGTACTGCTAGGCCTGGGTGAAAGGTTTTTTACCAACACGCTTTCTTTCCATTCCTCTTATGCTCTTTCCCACCAGCTGGAATTCCCGTAGTTACTTGTGTTGTTATTTGTTTTTAAAACTCCTCATTTAAGCTAAAACCTACCCCCCAAACCACCAAAACTTGTGATAAGAAATGTTCATAAATGAACATAAAAATGGGGCTAACCTGCCTCTCACTCCCCTTTCTAAAAAGGAAAAATAAAGAAGACATTGGAATTTTATTTTCTTTCAATGCTAAGTAGTATTTGGAAAAACAGTGTATGTGAAAACAAATTTTAGTGGGTTTTAAGGCAAAAGTCTGGTCTACCTTTCAAGAAAGTCATAGCCATGGTTTCAGCACAAACAAGTGGGACAGGGCACTAGATAGTGGTTTGGGAACAGGCATGGTGCAGGGGCTGTGCAGATGTGGGGCTAGCCCTTGCAAAAAAGCACATAGACCCCTCAACCCCTCTGGCTGCTGGCTACAGCTATTTCTGTTTCTAACCCATGTATTGGCATGGCAAGGTGCCATTGCCTTCACTGCATCCTCCTAGTCCCTCCCTGTGTCCCCAGCAGTAGCACAGGGCTTGGGAGAGTAGCATTCCCTGAATGGAGCACAGGCATAGCGAGATTTCTGCTCTCCAAAATGGACAGGAGATGAAAGTTGTCTACTCTCTTTTTTACTAGCACTCACTTCTCCCCTTTTTTGGGCTGGCCATATGGGACTGAGGCAGAAATTGGTGGTGCCTTTATGACACTTCAAAATTTGCTTTACTATACCTGATTTTCAGTAAAAAGCCAGCAACTCTGTTTTGCAATGGAGATAATTGCTTTCTCTGCTTCAGTCCCTGCTAAAAGCTTCAGTAAATGATTGCATTCTCACAGCAGAGATTTGACAGGGCTTCCTGTCTCTGGTGCAATTTCTGTGGCTGCTGTCACCTTTTATTATAGATTCAGGAAAAGCCCGCAGTGCTCCACACACTGTGAAGTCATGCAAACGACTTTGTCTTTTTTATTTTTTAAATCCTCAGTACTCTTTTCCTCTTCAGGCAATAAGTACAATCGCTTCCTTTTTGCCCTCCTGCCCTGTTTCTTATATGGGAAGACAAGCAATAAAACTTGTCTCTTTAACCTTCTAATTTATTAATAAAGGAATCAAATCCAGGAGTTCACACTTTGTTAGAAAGTGAGCTCACTTGTGCAGGTTAGGTCCCAAAACAAGAATTTATATGGTGCTACAATACAGCAAGTAGCATCTGCAATCAGGATTTCATATCCTGGGAGACTCAAGAGTTACCAACAAGAATACAAAATGAAATGCAACAAAAGATTAGGTTCTTCCCCCCTTGGATATGGAGCAAGCATTTTATGCAAGGTATTAAATTACAAGTAAGAGTGGATTTTTTGGCTGTTGTGTTTCTGATTTATCTCATGCCACTCTCCTGGATGATGATAAATCATGGTGCAATGAAATATTAAATATTAAGAAGTGGGAAAAGGAAAGCATGGAAGAGATACTTTTTTTCTCTTTTCATCAAACTACAGGTAATTACTTCAGTAAAACTACCACAGGAGTGGTATGGTAACGTGTATTGCTCTCAGATCATTGCCACATGCTATAGGTAAACACTGAGTACAGCTGGCTGCAGAGACACGTTAGGCAGAGAAAAGTTTTAAAACAAATATTTTCAAATACTTGGGGTTTTTTGCTTACCAGAAAATGTAAAGCTGGCACATAGCAGATGCACTCAGCTATGGGTTGAAATCTGCTTGGTTACCTCCCTAGCCACTTTTCATTCCTCTGAATGGACATGAATTTACATTGGGTTTGCTACACTAGGTTTTTTCAAAGCTTCCATGAATGCATTTGTTAATGCAAATGGTTTCTCAGGTTACTGATTACGGGGGTGAGGCCTATATGTTTGTTTATGCTAAAGATAGGAGCTCAAGGGAGAAAATTTAGTCTTCCATCAACAAAGCACTCTTGCTGGTATTGTAATGTGGTTTGGGTGCAGCTTCTCCTTCCATGTAAAGGTGTTCCCTTGATTCATTCATTGGCCAAGTAAGGTCTTAACACATGTAGGAATGTGAATATTCTTTGCAGTTCATAGGCTATATGCAGAGTATTTGCCACTTACTTGAAGCATCTTGTGATTTTTAAGTTCGTTAGGTAACAGTCTGATGTAAAGCAAATTTAAAGTACTGTTGGGGAATGCAAAATATATGTGTATTGTGTGTACTCTAAGTAGAAAATCATGCTAAGATCAAGTGAGGGGGTGCGGAATTACAGATGGTTAAAGAAAATAAAGGGTTTTCAGAGCACAAAATGTAAGGAAATACCTGAGGCTCGGGCAGCAGCTTTGAGAGCAGTTTCAGATTCGCTGTTGTTGATTATCCCTTTGACAAATACATGTTAACACACTGTCATTTATTCTATCAAAATATCAGCAGGGAGAGCTGCATCACCACCAGGGAGTTCTGCCGCTGCGGCAATCATCCCCATTTGGACAGCTATTTTACAATCTTTACTGCTTTACCATTTTTATTCATAATCAGCTGTTGACAACAAACCCATTAACCGATGATGCGAGTGCTTTTGCAGCAGCAGCAGCAGCCGCACTTCTCCACTGGGCTGCTTTTCTGTGAGCCCAGGCCTCCCCCTGCCAAGCAGGCAGAAATCTCTGCTGCAGCTGGCTGAGCTAAGCGTGATGAATTACTGCAGCGATGTGTCAGTGGGGATGGCAGAACTGAGTCACTGTGTGCCCGCGCAGAGTCCCCCGCCTGCTCCCGCGCAGAGCATGGGCACCACAGTAAGGACTTGCGCTGTCTGCTCCTGCTGAGATCAAATTAAACCTTGCATAGATATGAGCTATGGGATTTATCAGAAAGGCAGATTTCTAGCAGGCATGCTGCTCTATCAGTGCTGCCATTGCGCACGTGAGGAATGGCTGGATATGGATGCTTCTGTTCCCATAGGGTTTTGGCACAGAATTCAACCTCCTAAGTGTGTTGATGGTAGAGTCTGTGCTGTATATTAGGCATAAGGCTTGGAGGCTGCTTAAAAGCCACAAGTCAGCAGAGAATTGGGTTGCTAGGATTTAATCTTAGGGTAGTACAGTGGAATTAAGGTTGTGTTTTTCATCTTGGAAATGTGTAAAACTGGCATGCAGACTTTTACACCTCTACCCCTCGACACCGAGCGCACAGAACCTGTTCTGCAGTCTACTGAAATAAATGCAACAACCTTCACATTGAGCCCTAGGTAAAGGTGTGAGTCATACCTGGTGCTATCTGAGTAGCAGGAAGAATCTCACCCAGGCTGAATTAAAAACAAAAAAAGGAAATGCTAGCATCCCTCCCTTCTCAATCCCCTGCAGAGGCATATCCAGCATACAGCCCGTGTTCCCAAGAACAATCTGTTCTCACAGCTCCCAAACACTAGAGGAGCACCCAGGGCTGGGCTACTGCCAGGACTGATAGGACGCCTAGAACGTGTGATCCCCATGGGAAAACAGCTCTCCGTGGGGTTACAAGGCAACTGGCTGTTTCCCTCCTCATCTCTTCCACCCACTGATTGTTTTGCAGTGTTCGCAAAGCATATTTGTGTTCAAAAGTCTCTGCACATGAAGGCGTTCAGTTAGTCTGCCTTACTTTTCATTCTCCCATGCAAGCTTTTACTAATGTCTGATAGGAGAGCCACAAGATGCTTACTGTTGTTGTTGTTACAAGCATATGCATCCTAAAGGGAGAGGGAGGTTCTTTAGGTTTTTTGCTTTGCTTATAATTGATATGAGATTAATATTTAAACATTTTTAAACATTTAAAATATGAGTCTGAAGCAACCACAGTAAGAAACTACGGTGGAAGAAGTTTGCTTTTAAAGATTCACTCAAGACTTCTATAACAAGAATGCAGGAATTATTAAAGTTCTTGGATTCTTACATTATACCATAGTAACAAAATGAGGTAGAGGAGCTTTTTACTCTCTACCTCATTAATCTCTAGTGAAAATTAGACTTGCATATTGAAGATGTACAATGCTGAAGTTTCTGGAGGGAGCTGACAGTGGTTTTCGTCACTGGAATTCCAATGAAAGTTTTAGGCATTTAAGTTTGTTCTGCATAATTTTTGGTGTGGTTTCCTTCCATGCCTCGACCTTCAATGATACCATCTCCAGCTGTCCAGCTCCTCTCAGTTCCCAGTGTTGTAAGAATCCCCTGACTCCAGTGACTTCAGCTTACTCTTTCTTAGCTCATTGATTTTTTGAAGCTTGCCTTTCCAAGGTATTGTACTTTATTAACAAGAGGGGAAGTGAAAGGCCAAGTTAAAGCTGTGTGGTGGTAGAATAGGAAGCTCTGGGCACTGAGAGTATTTTCCCCTGGAAAAAGGGTCCTTTGAAGGGCCAAACTGGCAATCAGAGTTTCTGAATAAAGCATGCAATGAAGCGCCCCTCAAGATTCAGATGTTGCACGTGCATGATGTTGCACTCGTTGTACTAAAACATGTCTTGAAGTTGTTCTAGTGTTTGAAACTCATATGAAGAGGCACCGAAAACACTTTACAGCTCAGTCACATCTCTGATTTATACCAGAAAGGAAGTATAAGGTTACTCTTGGGCACTCCTATGTTTTATTCAGTATGCACTCTCTGTTATGCTGAGGTTTGAGCATAGACATAAGAATTATCAGCTGTACTGGAACCGCTTACATTCTTTCTTGTTGTCATTTGATGACCTTCAGTTCCATGGGCTCAATCTTGGACTCACCTTGGGCTAGAAATCTTGTGACAAAGGCGGTCTTGATCATCTATTGACTGTGTGACAGCAGAAATAAGACACTTCAATTTGTCACACATTAATATTCAGGGATATATTATTTCCTAGGCCTTAACAGCACAGAATGAGGTCATTAACTCTGCACTTAATTACAAACTCTAAAACTTTTTACACTATCACATTATGTGACAGTTATGGCTGAAGCTTACTTTTTATTTATTTTGTTTAAAATGAAGGTGAATGATAGAGGGAAGTAAGCAAGCTTCTTTCTTCTGCTCATGTTGCTTTTGGTGCAATACTGTCTAGTCATTCAGAGCTTCCAAGTCAGAGCTCTAGGTTGTCTTCTGCACAGGCGAGGCTGTTTCTGATGCTAGGATGTGATTTAAAGATGCCTCAACTATGCCAGTAGTAACAACTCTATAGGAATGGTTCATCACTTGACAAGCAGTTACCGGAAGCTGTAGTGCTTTCTGACCTGAAATCTCTTCTATGATGGTGCCAGTTTTTGTCTGAGGGATGGTCCAGGATCTAAGACAATGCTTATAGAAGTGTATCTTGCCTGAATATCTGTCTCATTTCCAGCTACACAAGCAAATGGAACACAGTTGGCACAAAATGAGAGTTCAGTTGCTTCATCCACTAAGGGATGGTCTTCTTCATCCACTGAGGGATGGTCCTTTTCATCTACAATCTCTCTACAAAAAACCACTTCTGCTTCTGGAACCTCAGGTAAGTCTTGAAAACATGCGCTCTATTTTCCTATGGAAGCAGTTAAAAAGATGCAAATCATTTTGAATCTTTTCTTCATGTGCTGTGTATTGTCCTGGAATGAGGGCCACCTCTTTATTAATGCAGGGTACACTGTGGCCATCTCATCTAGCTATGAAATTATGATGAGCAATGGGTGAACTTCAAAACATTCAGTTGGGATACTCAGTGTCACTGCAGGAGGATATAAATTACTAAAGGTAATAGCTATATTTATATATTCTGTATGTGGTCACTGTGTAGCATTTTCTGCCAGAGGAGGTCATTAAGATAAATTCTCTGTCTGCAAAGCAAAGGAGACAAAGGAGAAAACAGCTATAATTTTTACAATTGTTAATAAATCTGAAGGGCAAGTTAATTCATATTACCAACTAAATGACATTGTTCAAAGTACAACATGGTCACATGCAAGGTCAAAAAGATACTAATCTTTCCCAAATCCAGTCTTGTTACATTGTTTTTCTGGGCATGTGTTGATGTATTTGTCCACTAAACAACAGAGTGTAGATGCCAGGTTACGAGTGATCATTTAGTTAATCTTCCAGCTGGATTAACTTTCCCAGATTTTGAAGAACCACTTTTTCAGGTTTTCTTAAGGTCTCTTGAGTTTTCACTCAATATTTACTTTCAGCTACATGTGTATAAATCCAATGAGGACACTCACTTTGTTTGCATATCCCTATTATTATTCATGTTTAACATGCCCCAAGGGATACAAGCCTTTTTACAACCTCTGGATTGTGTTTGTGGGAGATAAGCATGCACATGTACTGTGATTTTTAACTCATAGAGGTTAGGACTGGATATAAAAGTGGAGTAATGTCATATTCCCAGTATGCATTAAAGCACTTGGAAACATGCAAAAAGATATTATAATAACAAACATTTTAAGGAATTTGAATGGGTATTTTTTAATGTTTAATCCAAGGTCAATGATTCTTCACAATTATTTCAGTAAGCCTATGCCCCATAATGCATACACCATGAGCTAGTGATCATCCTCTTAGGTTTTGTGTCTTTTGGCAGACGTGTACGGTATGGAAACCTTATCATTGGTACACTGTGATAAAAGCAGTAAATTACAGCATTTTTAATCAAAGTCTCTCTCACACAGGTAAATCTTCCAGGTTAAAATGAAATTGTAATACATACCTGAGTATTGATCACATGTATTGAATTACCTTTTACATTGTTTGTACGATTACACTTTACATTTAAAATTTGCCCAGAAAATTTCACAGCTTTCCTTGGGTCTGTTTGTGGAAGTCATCATCTTACCCAGCTCACCTTGCTGTGAAACCACTAAATCTTCTTGAGCTCAGGAACTACCCAAGATGCCTGGCTGAGAAAGGACCATTTATCCAGGAGGGGTCAGTCAAGGTGCTTGGCATAGCCAACACTCTGAGTTCCCATAAAACTGCCATTTCAAAATCACTTCCTCCTGCACCAGGATTTCCACATTTACACTTTCCTGTCTCCTCACCAGCTCCTTCCTTCTTTCTTGCAGCTTCAATATGCAAGAAATTCCATTACTCACTCTGATGAGTTTGGTAGCTTATCCCAAATGGGTGCACGTTTAGACCACCCTTGCTCCCTCATTCTCTGTATACATTAAAAACTTCAAGAAAAATATGTTATGATTCCTTCTAAACAGATTTTTTACCCTATGTGAAATCACTCAGGGCCAGGGGAAGCCATATGCTGTGCTGTACCCTAATAACTTTTAAAGCAATGCAAGCATGAAGCCAGTTGTTTCATCCTGTGCTGAGATTAGAAGAAATGTTGACTCTGTCACAGCCATTAGATTATTTCTTCCCAGCTCTTTGGAATTTTATTCAGAGGCTTATATAGGAGCTGAACACCTTGTGTTCACTAGCACAGAGTCTGGTAGGCATAGTGGGGCTGGTGCTGCAGCCCATAAGGGACAGCAGAGCTTGCAAGCCAAAGGCAGCCAAGCCACAGCTTCTGCACAGGAGTTCAGGGGAAGACAAATGAATGTGATATTGGTCCAAAATGGAGTGCTTTTATTTGATATGCTCAACCAAAATAATCCAGCTGGCTAACCTCCATGCAAGAGAATATATATTGGTTAGAGACCTTTTTCCATGTTTTTTAAAAATGCCATTTTGCTGAGAAAGTCCTTTGTTGCTGCAGAAACAAAGCACATTTTGAAGAGAAATTTCCAACCAGCCATATCAAAAGATCAGGGTGTGGGAGGAGTGCCACAGAAAGCTGGAGAGGGACTGAAATGAGTGGGGGAGCCTAGGAAACAACTTGGAGAAACATCAGAGAACACTATTGCTTGCTGTATTAAAGAAGATTGAAATCACCAACCACGGAGGAGGAACTGCGTAGTGTTCACCAAAGCGAGAGAAGGCAATAGGGATTGTTTGCAGCAAAGAGAGCAACCTGCATGCTTGCCGTTGACACATACATTTCTCTAACTTTGGCTGTCATGTGTAATATACCTCCTACTCATGCTCCACCTCCACAGAGGCTTGCTTGCTAATATTTAATTTTCTCCTTTTGTTCAATTAACAAAAACTTGGAGATTTCATGGATCAGCCAGGGTCTGAATACATCCAAGGCACTGCAAGTGTTGTAGTTTCTTTTCTGTGACCTAAACAACAAAAAAAGCCATAGAGCACAATCAGCTGAAGTTCACCCAGCAGGGTGGTAAGATCAAATGATAATAAACTGTCAGATGAATCAACCTGCTGCATCTATTGATATCTTTATTGCACTCCTCCAATTATAAATCCTACTCACTTGATTCGCGGGATGCATTTCCCTCAGAAAAATTCTTATGAGTAAGACAAGGAGGGTTTGATCCTTTCTGTAAGCAAACTGTGTAGGAACTCTGGATAATGATATTAGGTAAAAAAAAAATCCCATTGTATCTTCAGGTTCTTCACAAAGAGACCAACACAAAAATCAAAGTGTCTGGGAGAGGGAAAATACAGCAAAGCCTCAGATAACACACTCACTCTATAGCATGGTCAGGGCAAGGAGGGTTTTTTTAAAGTTCTTAATTTTGATTTGATTGCTTTGATTTATCCTGTGGTATCCCCTCTGAGGAATCAGCGAAATTTATTCATTTGTTTTGCCAGTGAACACAGTTTCATGTGGCTGCCCTCCAAAAACAAGAAGCAGCAAACTGCAGGGTATACAAGCTGCTTAGGTTGTGGTCATTGGAGAACAGAGTGGGGAGAGGCCAGCTATTGGTCTTTTTCTCCATCTGTCAAGCTTCTAACTAGTGCTGAACTGGCTCAGGCAGGTATTTTCAAATCAAACCACTATTACGTGCCAAATTTGTTATCCTTGTCCTCCTTATCACACATTGAGGACTCAGCACAACCAGTGTTGCACACCTCACTTCTCATGATGAATCTGGACATCTTCCCAGATTGTTTATGCAGAGCATCTGCCCCCTAACTCACGGCCCCAGAGGATGTGATAAGCTCTGAGCAGGCAGCTACAACAACTATGGTAACTATGTTAGTAAGCAAAATGCTGCCTTTCCTTCTGTCCTTCTCTTTCAACAGAACAGCAGCATGTGACCCCACCAGGAGAAGGGGCACTGGATGTTTATTTAGAAAACTCAAACTGAAAGCACCTGCTGAACTGCTCTGATAAGCACAGCTTTGTTTGTGTGGCAGGGCTGAGCAGTGTCTGAACAGAGGGTGGGCTGGTGCTTTGCTTGCATACTGGAGATGCAGGAGAGAGAGAAGAGATTTTTCCTGTTTAATTTTCTATGCTCTAGCAGGATCTGGGTGAGATGACTTTGGGAAAGATGCTTGTAGCATTAATGTTTGTAGATGTGTGCAGTCGTTAGAGAATAACATGTTTTCTATCTGGGATCATCGCTGCTGTCTGGTTTTATTGCAGCGGTCAGGTCTGGCTAGGATAGCAGTGTGGTTTTGGTTGTGCCTGCAGGTACTGAACTGCCGATCATCCAACCCTTCCTGTTCACAGAGCCTACCATTACCTGCATAAAGCTTTGACCAACCTTAATTCTTTGGGATATACTTCAATATCATCTTGGGCTCAACATGCTTCTTCTAGTCATTTATTTGCTCTAATCTGAGCAAAGGCAGTTCACTTTGTTTGCGTGAGTGAAGTTAAGGGTGAAAGTTACAGTCTTGAAGGGTGAGGAGTTCTTGGGCAAACTCAAATTCCATTGGACTGGGGAGACAAGGTCTGAAGTTTCATAGAGGGGTGACCTATTTGTAAGACTTGACAAGGTCTTCTGCCTTTCTCCAGGAATATGCACACACAGGACTTTATAGTTTGCCTGTTCAATCATTGTGGTGTGACCTCGTGGTACTTTTTGCCATGGGATCCCACTCCTTATAGGCTTAAGGAATGTCAGTATTTGGGTGACAAGCAATCATATCATATTTGGATGTTTCCTTAATGCCAGCCATGTGTTCTGCTGCATTTTGTACTGTGCGTCACTCCAAACCTCGTCTGACAGGCGAGTTATTAATTTCCCAAAAGCTTTTCTTTGGCCTTTGTTGTTAAGGTTACCCAAACATGCTATAAACATTGCTTAATGAATCATTAGAGAGATCCTCTCTGGACAAGGTGGCATTGCTTTTTTCAGACAGATTGATGACATGATAAAAAGCTTAGGAAAAATGTCTGCTCTGGATCTTAGGAAGCCAGGGTAAGACAACTGTATACCTTCAGAGTACTTAGCATTACTCATATTTAGTATGCTCAAGCAGAGCTCTTACTGCTGACTTTTGAGTACTAGGGTTTTTAATCTGAATGTGCTTTTCATGCATGTTTGTGTTTATAATGCAGTTAAAGCTCTGTCCCATATATCATTAGCAAAAGTGGTTATTTGCACCCCGATGGCTCAAGTGATCTACATTTTTAATTGGGTGTAGAGAGGATGAAAAACAAGAGCAGCCATTCTGGTTTTCAAAGAGTACATTAACAGCAATAGAATGATGTGTTTCATTTGTAGTACAGCTCCAGTAGTAGGAGCTGCCTCTGTGCAAAGCATCAGTCCAGAGCACAGAAAAGTGCAGCGGCAGTGTACAGGTGGATTTGCACTCCCCTGGGACCCCAGTCGGAAGAGGAGCAGCACTGCAATCCCAGGTGCTCAGGGGAGAGGCCTTATGCTTGCCTGGATTTACAGCTGCCTTCATACCGTGCCATCTGCGATCTCTCAGACTGGCACAGCTGGAACACAGAGGAAGTGCTGGTGGGCTATGTCCTCCCAGGGAGCTCCTGGGATTAGGTCAGATGCTCCACATTTCCCACAGGTGTTGTGGCAGAAGTGAACCCTGAAGAGACCCAGCAAGGGGGGTTTTATGGTGCCTTCCAGCCTACAGGAAGGTGACCAAACGCTGTGCTTTATACTTCAAAATAATAAACGACTGCTGAGGATGTAGAGCCTGAGGGATTTTTCTCTGTGATAGCTCTAGTAATCCAGTGTGAGAGGCCTCACTAGGTGGGCAGAGGGCCAGTCACTCGTCCCTGGCAAGAGACAGTCTGTCTTGTGCAAACAGATAAATGTTTTGCTGCCAGTTCACGCAGGTGTCTATTCTCAAAGACACGGATGAGTTAGGTGCCCTGCTCCTTTTGACTGTAGAGTGATTGCAGGAGAGATTTAATGCAAAGTAATAAAAATCACTCTGGGAGTGATGGTTGCCTGTGGCTAGCCTCCAAATGTGAAGTATTCACAGCCGCCTTGATTTCCAAGCCTGCTATAGTCTACACACAAAAGCAGCAGCATACAAACAAAAGGCTAATAAAAAAAGTGTTCTGCACCAAAACCTTGTGAAGTGGCTGGGGGAAGCTGCCAGGAGTGGGCCAGTGAGCACTGTGCACACTGCAAGGTCCATTTCTTCCTCATTACCAATGTCTTTTACTTCTACTGCTTGGCAGCCTGTTAGCCAAAAGCACCAAGATACTTAATGAAGATTCATTTTTAAAGGCTTCTGTGACACTTGAAGATACGTCTCAATTAAGCACTTGAGTTTCTTTTATTAAAATGCTTATTTGTCACTTAAATGCCAGCTATTCACTCCCAGATGCTGGGTTGGTTTTAGCAAGAGGAATTTCTTGAGAATGTTATCAGTTAATGCAGGATTTTCTTCTCTTGAGCAGAATAACAACCTAGCATAGACTGGACTTTGGATTCTATTCTCATCTGTAAGGGATCTCTGTAGACTTTCACAGTTCAGATTTTCTAGGCATGGGAACAGTGTCAGACTGCCAGATCTGGGGCAGCATTGCTTTTGGGTTTACTGAGTATGTTGCTAGGGCCTGTCAGTTTGTATGATGTGAAGAATCCAGGCATCTAAAACAGATACTAACAAACCTGTTCCTTCTGTTTTATTGCAGGCCTTCACATGAGCTCAACAATGCAATCAACAAGTAAGAGCAATAGAAGAGTTTACTCTGTGCACACTGATGAAAAAAGCTGGTGTAGGGTGGGAGGGGAGCAGCCTGAAATGTAGCACAGAGAAGCAGAGGAATGATGTTCAACTTGTAGCAATGCATAACTTCGCTGTGCTTTCAGCTGAATGCCATTGTTGGACTAGCAGATACTGAAAAGAAAACAGGGTGGGAGCACAAAAGAAATATCAGGTCTGGCATATTGCATGATGCAATGGGAAACTGATATAAATAGAGTGTTTACTAAGGAGCTTGTTCTTGTCAGTGGCTCTCATTCCTCGTCCTGTGGTTAGAAGCAGCAGCTCCCAGGGTAAGGCAAGAGTTTCCTGAGCTAGTGAACCTGTATTGTCCTGTTTTCCTTTCTCCGAGCTTATCAGGAAACAGCCCCTTCTGTACTGGTCCCCGCAGTTCTTGCTGCCGCTGCTGCTGCCAGCAAAAGCTTGTCTCTCATGTTACCATGATGTATATATTACTCCAATTAATTGTTATTCTGATCCCAGATCATTCTATAGCTGGAAAATATCTTCCAGACTCATTTTCAAGATTCAGAGAAAGTAGACAGGATGGGCTGGTGTGTAAGAAAATGGTTAACTGAGTTAAAGGTTTTAATTCCTTCATCCATGCTATTACATAGGATCACAGAACCATAGAATAGTTAGTGTTGGAAAGGAACTTAAGATCATCCAGTTCCAACTCCCCTGCCATAAGCAGGGACACCTCACACTAAACCATGCCACCCAAGGCTCTCTCCAACCTGGCCTTAAACACTGCCACGGATGGAGCACTCGCAACTTCCTTGGGCAACTCGTTCCACTGCCTCACCACCCTAACAGGAAAGAATTTCTTCCTTAGATCCAACCTAAACTTCCCCTGTTTAAGTTTGAACCCATTACCCCTTGTCCTATCACTACAGTCCCTAATGAAGAGTCCCTCCCCAGCATCCCTATAGACCCCCTTCAGAT